>JAQIXD010000273.1:0-31690 GCA_034699985.1 Minunthozetes semirufus
CTCTCTCTCTCTCTCTCTCTCTCTCTCTCTCTCTCTCCTCCCAGTACCCTCTCTCTCCCCTCCCAGTACCCTCTCTTTTGCTAAGCGCTATAATCTAAACTGACCATTAGATTGTTGGCGTCGTGGAGCACAACCATTTTTATTATTATATTGCAGTGAATTATGACTTTTCTTCTCTTACATTAAGTTTACTATAAATTGAAAGATTTATAGAATTCAACGGAAAAAAAGAGAACACATTTACAATAAATGTCTCGAATTAAAGGTCCGCCTATTCTATGAATTTTGTCGGTTTTGTCGGTCTTTCACTTTTCAGAAATATATTTGGAGACAAAAATTCATTCATTCGTTCATTCATTGAGTAAATTATCAAAAACTTATGCTTAAACTTTTAGATTAATGAATTGAAATTTATTATTTTATTTTTTCTATAAATCAATTCGAGATTAATTAATTAATAAAATTGGATAGAATGTAAAATAATAATTTAAACTCTTTTTATTATATAAATTACAATAGATACTATTCGTTATACACCAATTTCTTAATCCTTTAACTATGTATCAAATTATTTTTCACATCTGTTTTTGGATCAGAATTTCGTTAACTCTTCAGTGGATTTCAATTTACAACAAATTCTTTAGAGAATAGTTTGACTCAAATATAGATATAAAATGAAAAGAAAGCATCGAATGATAGATACAATAATTTGTAATATTCTTCGTTCAACTTATGTCTACTTTTTCTATAATTGCATTGAAAAGTATTATTTTATATCATATAATACGATACTCTCTAATTGCACAGCAATTCAGAGCACGTTTTTCGTTTAATTTTTAGATCAAACACACAATAAAATCGAGGGAATGACAGACAAACACTCTTTGAAATATAAAACAGTCGACGATATCAGTTGAATATAACAATTTTTTTAGTAACTATTTTAAACTGACGATAAAATAACTAAAAAATAACATTAATATAAAAATATTAATATTTTTTTGTAAATTGAGAATAAACTCAATTTTTTGAAGAACTGAGAGGAAGAGAAAGAAATTGAGAGACCAATGAATAAACTTCTCATACAATTGTCAGTTGTATTAAATTTGTCAGAATTTTCCCGACTTTCCGGAAATGATTTTAGACTTTGTGTAAGTTTTTTATGCTGTTATACAAGTGATGGACTCTTTTGGGTTCTTTTGGGCGCTTTCTCTCTATTTGTGGGTCCGTTTCACTCACCACAAGAAAGAGCGCTCGCGTGTGAGACACGTGTCGGCACATATACCATACTTCTCAAGAAAGTGAGATCTCTTTTGAGATGAAAAACGTTTCCTCCCAACGATGTGTGTGTTATCTCATAATCTGTTCCTTCTTTTCGTACGTAAGCGTCAAATGAAAGCACTCGTGAAATACTTTTGAAATATTTATTACTATTTAAATAACACTCATTCTATGCACAACTCATACAAAAACAAATTATTAGCTAAAGAATCATGGTCAAATACGCAAAATAGGCAAAACAGGCAAAAAAGAGGCCTTTTATAGTGCCGTTCCTCAGTTTTGTAGCGCCATATGATTATAAGTTCCGGGTTTTTGTTCGACAATAAAGTATTTGATTTTTTAAAACTTCTTTTTATGTGAAGAGAGTGAGAAGAGAGTGAACATACACTGAAAAAGAGCAGATTTTCTTATGTTTAGTGTTATTTTGTATACTTTCTATGTTCAGTGCTTTTACTAACATTTCAATTAGTATAGTATTTTTGTAAATACATCGAAATAATGTATTACAACTTTTCCCAAATTTATGTAAGTTTAACTAATCACTTATTTGACCATGGTCACTCGCTTGATATTTCACTCTTTATTATTTGATTATCATTTGATAAGTTAATGAATTACAAAATTGTGAAAAAATGGTTGAGATGTTCTCTCTTTATAATAAAATTATTCTATTCTTAGTTAAATCCATAGCAACGGAAATACGTTTTGTTTTGCAATAATAATAAGTTTTGAATAAAAGGAATTGTGATAAACGAATCTTAGCTAATGTTTGGTTTGAATCTCTAAGAACTTGCAACTATTGGCAATATTTTCATGGCCTTCAATTCACTTTACATTTTACCCGTCTGTGTTATTTTGGTTGACCACCTCTAGAATGAAAGAGATTTGTATGATTATAATACTACCACTACTAGTGAGTGAATGTCTAGTAGTAGTAGTGGTTAGTGTTTGTCTGTAGTATTGGCGGAGTTCTCCCGAATACATATTATGTCGTCTTGAAGTCTAATGGCATAAAACTAGTGATCATATAATGATTAATTGACTTTTTTAGTCGAGACCTGCTATCAATGGCACTCTACATCTCTAGAGTCACAACTGTGTTATGGCTACTGATTCTGCTTGATTTCAATTCTAGTCTCAGCTCTGTCTGAGTGACTCTTCTGTTCAAAGATAAAAACAAAAGACCACAAAATGACAATTAGTATGATTAGTGATTCGCTTGTTATCACAAACCTATCAATTTTATTGACCCATTCATTAACTTTTACATCTGGAAAGACCAGCCTAAGCATCATCACCAATGGTGATTCACCATGCACCTTTTCCAAATCCATCACTCCTTTTGTTAGTTATAAAGTTTATTGAATAAAATATTGGTTTAAATGAGAATCGGTTCATATATTTAAGTATTTATGAATATTAACGACAATTTCATTGATCTGATAATATTCGGGTGAAATTATTGAAAGTTTTTGTGAGCAAAATGTTTTACCTGATAATATCATAAAGCAATAAAACATATTCCAAATGTCTTTCCCTTTTTACAGCTGCACATTTTGTGCCTTCTGCCTATCCGTCTATTTTGGTCTATCTTTGTCTATCTCTAAGTTTTTCCCCTAACCTTCACCCCCTGTCCTTCACTCTCATTGTGAAAACAATTATTGTGAGCAATAAAACGCCAAAACCCAGAATGACTTAATTGGCAATTGTGTTATCGATAGGTTTTGATCTAAACAGTTAAGCACTGGACTCAATGGCACTCAAAATGTTTCATTGATTTTCATTTTATTTCATTTGCCTTACAGTCAGTGATAAAAATGCCCGGATTTAGAAGCCTTGGCGATGAAGAAGAGGTCGAATTCGAGTGCAAGGTCTCAGATAAAGGACTCGAAGCAACTATGGTTACCGGCGTTGAGGGCCAAGAATGCAAAGGCTCTAATAGACGACCCATGTCTAAGAAGAAGTTCAAAAAGATTAGGTCTGTATCTTAAATGTATTCATTTTTATAATATCGCATTAAATATTACTACAAAATGACAAGAAGTTGCACAGAATGGCACAGAATGACACAGAATGTCTCATCATTTTTATCAAATGCTTCTGTTTTATTGGTTAAGCATTGGATAAGATATAAGAAAACGTTAGAAAATAAAACAAAATATATAAAACTATTTGTTTGTCACAACTTCTCGATAAAAGTGATAAATTTGGGAGGATTTGGATCTGTGGGTGTGGGTGCGGTAGTTTAGTTTATTGCACAGAATAAAAATGTATAATACTTTTCAATAATAATCGATAATATTTTCGATTATAAGCAGTGATCACACAATCAAAATGATGGATGGGCTGTCCCTTTCATAGTTATATTGAGAATAAGAAAATAATTGAAATATAAATTGAAAATATTTTGCATTTGTTTAAATTGAGTGATTCTCTGATTCATTGATTCAGGTGCTATAATTGTGGTGAATTTGCCAATCATATCGCCGCAAAGTGCAATATGGGACCACAACCTAAGCGCTGTCATCACTGCAAAGATTCTGAGCACTTGATCGCTGACTGTCCAAAACTAGAGGAAAAGCGGAAAACCAAAAAATCAAACGGTTCCACAACTGATGGCTCAACTAATGGTAAGCAAAGTAATGGTCATAACAGCGGTGAACACTCTGAAGAGGAAAGTATTTTAAACGCCGCCGAAACAGCCTCTTCGTCCTCAGAAAAGCACTGCTCCGATAGCGGTCTCGGACATCGGTCTTCTGGTAAAACGCCAACTACTGACGACACCAAATCAGAGTCACCCATATCTGATGGAAGTCGAGGACAAGATGTTTAGCAAATCGGAAGAAAAAACTCTTTTTTATTGAATACATAAATATTAATACAAAAAACAAATACAAATGAAATAACATTTTATATAAATATTTAAAAAATTAGAAGCGATTAGAGTTTTAGATGAGAAACAACACAATTAGACAAAACACACACATAAGACAGATGACACACTGAACTGGCACTGAACTGGTCTGGGCGTAAAAGCCCAGTGCCGTGTGATGGCCACCAATGCCCACGAGCGCAATCAAAATCAATAGAAATCAATATACTGTGTATATTATATAACATTACTTGTATTTAAGTTTGTTTTCCTCTTTGTTCTGCTCTTTCATTATTATTCTGTTTCTTTCATTGATCAGAAACCTGTTGGAAACAGTGCTTAACAAGAATCTCCTTTTTTTAAAAGACCGGTCAGACACAGAATCTGATAGTTTATGTATACATTAGATAACCAAAGTGTTCAAAACCTACAGTTCCTCAATATTATTACGAAAGAGACTTATTATACGATTGAGTTTACTATAAATTATAAATATAGTCCTTATTATAGAAAACAAATCAAAATATTCATAGAATTGAATCAAATTTTAGAATATTCTCCAAATATTGAAAGAAGAATATCCTTATATTAATGTTTTGGTCAAATAATGCTTTCCATTCTTTTTATAATTACTATTAATTTAATTAATACAAGGGTTGCCAAAAGGCGGCACAGACTTTATCTCATCCTAGAGCCTCCAAGTCTAGGCAATCCATATTAATTTATGTTATTTCCAAGATTATTTTTTTATTCAATGTATAGTTTATCAATATTTTTTATTTTTAGTGTTCATACCAGGGTTTGTCAAGAGATACCAATGGCTATCCCTTGGCCATCCCTATGGTTCATATAACTCTATTTGAATACAAAGTCTTTTAATGTGTATTCGATGCGATCGTATTTTCATTAATTTCTATTCTTTGGCTTTAATTTCATATTTTAGTCTATTTTTTAATAAATAATAATAATATTATATTAATTACATTATATTCTTATCCTTCGTTTGTTGATAAGAGGCATAATTATGTGGTTCCATTTCTGCTGTCTCCCCCTCCCTCTCTGTCCGCTATCCATCCCTCTGTTGTAATAAATATTTTACTCTCTTTTGAAAGACTTATTTCGTTGTTTTGTTTGTTTGATTTGAGAAGAAAATAATTGAATGAGTGAAAGCAAAACTAACACAAAAATCAAGTGAAACATAGAGTATCTGTAACACAAAAATCCCATGTGCACCTATTTGTTTACACAGTCCTGATCGTACAATGATCAAATAGGCCTACAAGGTGTTTGTTTGTTACAAATACTCCATTGTAGTTCTCTTGGATTTTTTGCGTTTTCCTATCAGTAAATTCAATTATATATTTTGAGAGCGCATTCATAAAGCATCGTATAGAACATGAAAGAGCATTTACAACATTATAGAAAACCATTAAATGTCATAACATTTCTCTCTTTTGTTCTGAAATTCATTAATCCATTAATTAATTGGCGATTACTTTGACTTTCATTTCATTAAATCGTTCGTTAGTTTTAAATATTTATATAATTCTGGTCTCAAATCGACGTTTTTCTCGTTGTAATAATAGAGACATTTATATGACTTTAGTCTATACTGTATTGTAGTGTATCCTAAACCTCAAAAAAGGAAACCAAACGAAAACCTAAACTAATTGTATCGATATATACCTCAAAATAAGAGCGTGGTTATACAAGTTCCTTCCATCAAAATAATTAACACAGACTCGTTAATGCAGTTACGGTAGAAATTCTTGATCAAAACTATCGAGATTCTTCCACTCAATCATATAATTTGAAGTTAGCTCATCAGTGATCACTTATACCATAATATTTGAATTACTATTTATTTAAAGTTTTATCTTTCAATTTATCACACATTTAAATGCTTCTATCATTTATGTATACATTTATAATTAAATCTAAGAGAGGAGAACCCAATTTATTCATTTACCTAAAGTTATAAACTCATTCCTAAAGTCTAACAACAATTGGGTTTCTCTCTTAACTCTAAGTAATTTGAATGGGAATCAGGTATTAATTATATTGAGGTTAACCTAAACAGTGGTCAGTCTTTCCTATAAAGTGTCATTTGTACTGAAATTGATTAGTGAGTCACCAATTTTTATGATTAAAATTGTTTATATTTCATTTTTTTGATTGATTAAAATATTATACTTTTGTTATAATTTAATGAAAAAAACAATTAATAATAATAATTGTTATCATAGAGTGAATGCAAGTGAACCGAATAACTGAATCACTTCATTCATAGTGAAAGTTATTTGGTATTCATGTCACTCATTGATAGCCTGTTGGAAAGGGTTGCAAATTGTTTGAATGACTTTCTATCATCATATTAATTGATTGACTCCATTTAAAAGACAATATGACAGAGTACAACACCAACTATTTAAATGCTTCAATACTAGTAAACATATCCATCTAATGAACAAAATTATATAGTTTGTACATGATAATTTTGTTGCAATTTTACTTAAACATGAGTATAATTGACCCTGTAAAAGTTTAACTCCATTTATTTGATTATTTCTACTAAATAAGGATCTTTCCTCAGCCGTTCCTATCTACGAAGAAATATATATTTGAAGGTTTGGATGATTGCCTTCAGTGCAATGCTTTACATATCAAGAAATTATCCTTTTATTTTAATTTCTAATCTATGATGAGATTAAATGATGAGCTATCTCTAGTGCTAGACAGTGCTAATGAGTTAAGTGTTAAAAACTCATTTTACCCGAACTACCTCCGATTCGAGTCCTATTAATTATCACTCCATTTAATATTCTGACAAATTTTTGTCTATAATAGAGTTAAACTAAAAATTGATCTTTTTTTCAATCGAAATGTTTTTAAAAATTTAATCTTTTTTTGAAGAATTGCTTCAAATAAATAGATTTTTATTTAACGACTGAATCGATATATAATAACAGCTTTTTATTAAGATATGGCGAAAAATACACATAATATTAGGTAACAAACGCTCAAAAACTTTCAGTCAAAAGTAGTATTAAATTAATCTTTTAATTTGTCTTTAAATCGTTTCAATCTTTTGAAAGTTCTGAAAACTTGATAAAAATTTGAGACTTTATTTGAAGATATGTTTTAATGAATAAATCGTTTTAATAATTTCTATTAAATGTGATTATTATTGACATTTCAATTGATAGTAATTATTGTTCTCTTGATATATGCTATCAATTCGTTAAAGAATTGTCTGTTTAATACATCTCTTAAGACAAAAGACAAAACTTCTTATACTTAGTATAAGTGTTTGTGAAGAGAGTCAAAGAGAGCCAAAAAGAGCCAAATAATTACATTAAGACTTCTTTGCTCTGAGATAACGAAAAACTTCCGTTCGATTAATAAAATAAAATTCAATAAAATTGGTTTAGACTATGATTAAGACATTTGAACGGAGAGTCGCTCATCGAAAGATTAACAACTCTTTCTCTTTTCATAATTACTGTCATTTATTTGGATTTCCACAATTTTCTTATTTTCTATTTAATTAGTCTTTAATTATTATTCAATTATTGGCTAATTAATAGTCCATTGTTTAGAAAGTTTAGACAAGTATTCAAATTTTCCCATTCATTTCAAATCAATTAATAACAAGAATATGAAAACAGAATCTTTAAGAACTACTTTATTCTAAAACTAATTCAATTCCCGTTTTTCTAAAATCAATTGTCTTATGATTTGAAGTATTGACGAAAACTTTAGGAATTAATTAAATACTATTTTCTAATGTTTTTAGTATTTATTTCTCAATATTCTTGAATCTCTTCTTTTTTTTGAAGAGAAGGTTATATTTTTATTTTTATTATGATTTTTAATAGATTTTGATAAAACTCTGTTCTATCAATGTCTTGATAATGTAATTTGAATGTCCTGTCGTTTGGTTGAAGCAATTGTGAAACGTCTGTAATGAGACTATCTTGATATTTGATATACACTATATTTAAGAGGAAAATAGGATAGTTAAGTGTCTCACAAATTGTTTTGACTATTATTTGATTTATTTGTTTGAAATTGAATTAAAACTGTTTTAATGAAACTATAAATATAGCGAATATTATATCGTGAGCTGTACTGTACTTATTGGTGAAAACTATAACTGTATTACAACTGTATTACAACATTATATAACAATTATATCTATAATTATGGGTGACTTTAAACTATATAACCAGAAGTTAATTACACACAAAACAAAATTGTCGGTAAAGATTGAAATACCGGTAGTATTAAAGAGTATTAATATTACAAAATTATATTGTTTTTGGAGAAACTATACCATAAACTATACCCCCAAAGCTGGCACAGGAGGCAAGCATTGCCTAAGACTAGTCTTTTCAATATATCATTAAGTAATACATTGAAAACATTTGTATGAGAACCACATCTACTCATAAGACAGCATTTCATAAGAAGAGTAAACGTTTTTTCAGATAATTATTGATTGTTTTCATTAAATTCACTTCAAATGAATTGCAAAACAAAAGATTGAATTTAAAACTTATAAATAAAATTTGAAAATATGTTTTGGTAAAACTTCTAATAATGTAACCATGTCATATTAATAACAAATTAATAAAATTCTTTTTTATCAATCAATCAAATCTATATTTCTTATCAATTATCAAATATTTAACATAAAATCAAAGATTTTGTCTATTCTTAGAGTTTGGTTGACCTCTTATTTATCATTATTAAATAGAATTCTAATTATGAACTAAACTAAAATTATCAGGTACTAAAAGATATAACCTGTAGGCCTACAGTAGGTAGAGTTGATTTAGCAATGCTAGTTAGCATCAACTTTTCTCACCAATTGTCTCACACCACGACATCTATTGAATAGATTTAGAAACTTTGTCTATATTTTACATAAAAAACGTTTAAATAGAACTGAATTTTTGGAATGACTTTAATGAGTATTATTAGTATTAATGTGAAAAAGGGATCAAAATTTGATTAAAAACTTTTGGATAAAAATGTGAGAAATCGTCAAAAAGTTATGAACTGTTGGTTTGTTTTTAGTTGAGTTTCGTCTGATTAACGATTAATTGTCACATAATTTGAAGACATTTTTAATATTAATTTAATTGAAATTTAGTTAAAATCTATAAAACAGTTATTTATTTATATCTCAAACTTGATTGGGAAGACATTAGCGAAGACATATTGTGATACTAAAGCCTAATCGAGACCAATGTGTGACCAAAACGTGTTTGAAGATCCATTTCGACTCACAGATTATATCCGTAATTACGGAACAGTGAGTCGTCCGCCCAATGAGTTCGATGAATGTGATTCAGACCACACTTTCAATCGTCTGCAGAGACGACGAGTCTTACAGCAAATGCAGAGAAATATTCTTCCGCTTTGGTCTGAAGTAAACGATTATGTTTTAGAAGCGATTAAAACTCGTTCCGATGAATACAACGCCAAAGAAATGAATGACTTCTTGAGACAAATGCTAGACATTGGGCGCGAGTTTGTTGGCTTCGGTTCATCCATGGATTTGGTGGAGTCTTCTGCCGTTTATGTGCTTCAAGTGTTTCACGACTCAAAGTATTTGAAAGACATTTTAGGCGTCACTTCTCAACAGATCACTGAATTGGAACATATGTTTGGCGAACAACAGATCACAAATCAATTGGTGAACAAAGCCTATGAATACTCGAAAGCAATACTGGATCTGTTAGAGACTGAAGACAGAGAAAGACTTTTTACGCCTTTCAACAAAAGATCAATGAATTCGAGCCATAAATCGAAAGATAAAACACAAAACTTCTTAAATATTATGGAATTATATGAGAACGAAGAGGAATGGGCTAACTATCAGTACAAAGACATAGATATCGATCCATTTGCCGACCGATTGTCGCAAAAGATTTGTGTTGAATGGGATTCAATTCTGGACAACACTGAAGACCACAAAATCAATTCAAAATCATATGAATTGAGTTTTGAATACAAAGATAATTCAAAGTCACAAAACTCTAGTCTTTCGTCTTCGAGTGTTGACATCGAATGGCTTAACAATCAATTGACTCAATATATAAACCAATATAACGATCAACACATCGAACCATTCTTTATGAGTATCGAAGTATTAGTCGATACTGTTATCGATTGGATTAATAACTCTTCCAAAAGTGATACCGATTTAGCTACTGATCTGCACAGCCTTTTGGGTGATTCTTGTCTATCGGTTATTGAAAAAGTGATCCAAAATAGATCTCAAATCAAAGACTCTTATAATAAGATGTATTGCGACCAATCATTGTCGACCACTAACGCCGACAATGATTTTACTTTTGGATCCATTAAGAAAAAAACGCCACAAAATAATAGCCATCGAATGAAAGGGCCGGCAATCGCTCCTTCAGTTGTGGTCCACACCGCAGAAGAAAAGAATCTTAAAAAACAGATCCGAAAAATAGAGAAAAAGATGAATAAAGAGTTGAGTAAAGATTCGATTAATTTGATGACAAACAATGGAATAACATTCGAAGACATCGAAAATATGAAAGAACAGAGAGAGGCACAACTTTTGAGCGCAATGTATGCCCCACTTTTCAAAGAGGGTCAGATGACTCCTGAGGTTTTAGACAAATCCGAATATCCGTATGTTTTTGATACTTTGGTTGAGGCGAAGTCAACGCCTGCCTTTATATCAGGAGCAAAGATGTCTCTCCCTCTGGGCTTTTCACGTAACGATCAGCGCCGTTGGGAAGAGATCTCGATTCCTGCTCCTCCGCCCCCACCAGAGGCTGTGATAAGTGATTTCCGACTCATTGATATCGAGAAAGAATTGGATGAATTTGGAAAAATTGGTTTCAAAGGCGTTAAACAACTCAATAGAATTCAATCGATTGTCTATAAGACAGCGTATACTACAAACGAAAATATGTTGATTTGTGCGCCGACGGGCGCCGGAAAAACAAATGTCGCGATGTTAGCCATTCTCAACGAAATTAAAAGTAATTCCCCGAACAATAGTGTTGATGACATAGATCTCGATAAATTCAAAATCGTTTACATCGCGCCCATGAAAGCATTGGCCGCAGAAATGACCGATAATTTCTCCAAAAGACTCCTTCCATTCGGAATTCGTGTCCGGGAACTGACCGGTGATATGCAGTTAAGTAAAAGTGAGATAATGACGACACAAATATTGGTGACAACTCCTGAAAAATGGGATGTCGTCACTCGTAAAGCTAAAGGAGACGTTCAGTTATTACAATTGGTTCGACTCATAATCATAGATGAGGTCCATCTTTTGCAGAGCGATAGGGGACCCGTCTTAGAGGCTTTGGTCGCACGAACTAAAAGATACATAGAATCGGCACAAAAATGCATTCGAATGGTTGGCCTCTCGGCTACTCTTCCGAATTACAGAGATGTCGGGGAATTCCTTCACGTGATTCCAAAACACGGACTCTTTGTTTTCGATAATCGATTCCGTCCCGTTCCCCTCTCCCAGTGCTTTATAGGCTGTAAAGCGACACAAACTATGCAACAAATGCATGATATGGACGAAGTCTGCTATGAAAAGGTTCACGAAATGGTAGCCAAAGGACATCAGGTTATGGTGTTTGTTCACGCGAGGAATGCCACACACAAGACAGCTATGAATCTAAAGGAAAGGGCAAATAAATCTCAACACTCATCAGTGTTTAAGTGCGATACCGATAAACTTATAGACTCCGAACGAATCATGAGAAGAGCCCGACATAAGGGGTTGACTGAACTGTTTGAGGCGGGATTTGCTATACATCACGCGGGGATGTTGAGACAGGACAGGAATCTCGTCGAAAAACTATTCCGTTCCGGTGTTATCAAAGTATTGGTCTGTACGGCAACACTTGCCTGGGGTGTGAACCTTCCCGCACATTCTGTAAGTAATTTGTGATTCAAATGATTCCCTTTTTATTTGATTTTATCTGAATTTAATCCAAAGTTTGCGATCAGTTGTAATACATTTCTCTATTCCTCTTAAGGTTGTGATAAAGGGGACAGAAATGTATGACTCATCGCACGGAAATTTTGTTGACATAAGTATGTTGGATGTGATGCAGATCTTTGGTCGAGCGGGACGTCCTCAATATGACACTGAAGGACACGGAACTATAATCACTGCTCACAACAAACTTAGACATTACCTCTCATTACTTACAAATCAATATCCAATTGAAAGCAATTTCAAGAAGTATTTGACCGATAATATGAACGCAGAGATAGTTTCGGGAACCATAACCACTATCGATGAAGCGGTCGATTGGATTCGAGACACATATCTCTTCATTCGAATGAGAAAAAACCCGATTTGCTATGGAATCAGTCAACAGGAGATCAGAGACGATCCAGAATTGTTTGAAGTTCGCCGATCACTAGTCGTCAATTCAGCCGAAGATTTAGACAAAGCAAAGATGATTCGCTACCATCCAGAGACCGGAACTATGGATCCGACAGACTTAGGCCGAACTGCCAGTCATTTCTATATAAAATACGACACTATTATGAAATTCAATGAACTTATCTCTGAAGCGATGGACGAAAAGTACATTTTCTCGATGATAGCAACCGCTCAAGAGTTCGATCAACTAAAGGTACAGTTATTAGACTCTTAAAGAACATTATTTGAGACAATTCTTAAACATTTCATATCTCTACTTATTATCTACTAATCCAGTCTCGAGAGGATGAGTTCGAGGAACTGGAAATGCTTTTGCACTGCGAATGCAAACTCGGAGTTCCCGGAGGTGTCGAGAATAAGAACGGAAAAGTCAATATTCTTATGCAGTCAGCTCTGAGTCGGGCAAAGATCGATAGCTTTTCTCTGGTATCAGACGCTATGTTTGTTATGCAGGTATTGATCCCTTTTAATACTCGATTGTCTTTAATTGTGATTTGTCTTAATTGTCTTAAATCCTGCAGAATGTGAACCGTATAGCGCGCGGACTCTTTGAGTATGCAGTTAAGAAGGGTTGGGCCATATTAGCACAGAATTTGCTTAAATTGAGTAAAATGTTTGAACGAAGAATTTGGGACTACGAGTCACCTCTTCGTCAATTCGATGAAATATCATTCGAAGTGATGACAAAAATCGAAAGAAATAAACTGACTGTTCATCAGATTCGAGATATGAGTGGTGATGACATCGGACGTATTGTACGCCATCAGAGCTATGGCTCTGTAATCAAAAGACTCACCGATTGTTTGCCAAATGTGGAGATCGAGGCCTCCATTAAACCAATTACAAGAACTGTTCTTATGGTTCAATTGGATATTAAGCCCCGATTCCGATGGGATGACAGATATCACGGAAAAGTATGCGAATCGTTTTGGATTTGGATGTTTGACGTCGATTCCAATCATATATATCACAGCGAGTTATTGAAGTTCACCAGAAAGCAGGTCATCGGCAAAGAGTCTCAAAAGTTGACATTCAATATACCACTTCTGGATCCGGACTCTGTTCCCTCTCAGTATATAATCCACTGCTCTTTCGACAGATGGTTAGGCTGTGAACTGGACGTAAGCATTAACTGCCGTAAAATGATTTTACCGGAAAAGTTTGTTCCGTACACTAAACTACTGGACTTACAGCCCCTACCAGTGACTGCACTAAACAATAAGTTATACGAATCGTTGTATTCGTTCACTCATTTCAATCCAATTCAAACACAAATATTCCACACTCTATACCACACCGACAGTAATGTTCTTTTGGGAGCCCCCACCGGCTCCGGTAAGACTATTGCCGCTGAGATCGCAATGTTTCGGGTGTTTAATACCAGTACTAATGGAAAAGTGGTTTATATCGCACCACTCAAGGCATTAGTCAGAGAAAGAGTTGACGACTGGAAGCGAAAAATTGAGCCCAATTTGGGCCGAAGAATAGTGGAACTGACCGGTGATGTGACGCCAGACATTCGCACTATAATGGAGGCCGATATCATTGTTACCACACCTGAGAAGTGGGACGGAGTCAGTAGGAGTTGGCAGAACAGGAAATACGTCAGAGAAGTGTCACTCCTTGTTATCGATGAAATACATCTATTGGGTGAAGATCGCGGACCTGTTCTCGAAGTGATTGTTTCGCGAACTAATTTCATTCGACAGAAGACAAGCAATAAGATCAGAATAGTAGGTCTGTCCACTGCCATCGCTAACGCTCAAGACTTAGCCAATTGGTTGGACATAAAAAGAATCGGTTTATATAATTTTAAGCCATCTGTGCGTCCGGTGCCCATCGAAGTTCACGTCAACGGATATCCTGGAAAGAACTACTGCCCCCGAATGGCTTTAATGAATAAACCCGCGTTTCGGGCAATACTACAGCATTCGCCTGAAAAGCCAGTCCTTGTGTTTGTATCGTCGCGAAGACAGACCCGTTTGACTGCTCTCGATTTCGCTTCTTTTCTGGCGGCGGATCACAATTCGGATCGTTTTCTTCGAATGGATAGGGAGGAGATGTCAGCTCTCATACGAACCATTAGAGACAGTAATCTTCAGACAATTCTTGATTATGGAATTGGTATACATCACGCGGGACTTCATGAAAATGACAGACGAATTGTTGAGGAGTTGTTCTCAAATCAAAAGATTCAAGTTTTGATTACAACTGCAACCCTCGCCTGGGGGGTCAACCTTCCGGCTCACGCCGTAAATATTGATTTAATCTTTTATTTCAATTAAAAGTTAATTTTGTTTTCAATTTTTAGGTCATTATTAAAGGAACCGAATATTTTGACGGCAAAAAGCACCGGTACGTCGACTTTCCTATTACTGATGTGCTCCAAATGATGGGAAGAGCGGGAAGACCACAATTCGACACAAGTGGTGTCGCCGTTGTCTTAGTTCATGACATAAAAAAGGAATTCTATAAAAAGTTTTTATACGAACCCTTTCCCGTTGAGTCCAGTCTGATGTCAGTACTGAGCGATCACTTGAACGCAGAAATAGTATCGAATACTATTAGAACGAAACAGGAGGCCATCGAATACCTAAACTGGACTTATCTGTTCCGTCGAGTCATTAAGAATCCTAATTATTATGGTCTCGAGAGCACAGACCCCAATGATATCAATAAATTTCTGTCACAAGTAATCGACACATCGCTGGAGACACTCCTCAATGATTGGTGTATTACTTTGGAAGAGGACGACTCCACTCTAAACAGCACTCCATTGGGACGGATTGCGTCTTACTATTACTTACACCACTCGACTGTCCGCCACTTTTGGTCGACTCTGTCTGTTGTGAGCACTGAATCTGATTTTGCCTCACTTTTGGATGTATTGACAAATGCTTACGAATATAATGAACTACCGGTTCGTCACAACGAAGACATATTAAACGCAGAATTGGCTAAAAAATGTCCGATTAAACTGAGTCGACATCAAATGGATAGCCCCCACACAAAAGCCAATCTTCTACTTCAGGCCCATATTTCACGCCTTCCTTTGACGTCACTGACGAACACTGACTACTCAACAGACCTGAAGTCAGTTCTGGATCAGTCTATTCGTATAATGCAAGCTATGATTGATGTGTCAGCACTGGCGGGTGCTTTGTCCACAACTCTTCGTGTGATTACTCTGATGCAAATGATAGTCCAGTGCCGCTGGTATTACAACAATCCTCTGTTAGTTCTGTCGGATTTCAATGAAGATATAGTCTGTGGTATTCCCGACCGATACTCTTCTCTTCCGTTTCTCATTGAAATCGCTTTAAACAAAACTTTTGATTATTTCAATCAATTTTTTAGACCTTATCTTAAAAATCATTTTCAAGATTCAATGATTCGAAAGACATTCGAAACTCTGAGAGCACTTCCATTAATTGAATGTTCGTTGAGTTTAGTTAAGACTAATTCAACAAAAAGTGATGTAATTATAAACATTCCTCCGATATGTTCATCAAATTCAACAAATTTTGAGGCAATTTCTGTCGAATCCAATACTGAATACACACTTATTTGTAGACTGACTCGACTCGGGTCAGGACATAGACGTAATGCAAAGTCTGGTCGAGCCATAGCTCCGAAGTTTCCGAAAGCGAAAGACGAGAATTGGTTTCTCGTTTTGGGAAATATCGATACTTCAGAACTGATTGCAATCAAAAGGATTCCAACGATTACTGATAAAACTCAACACAACATAACTTTTATGACTCCTACCTCTCCCGGAACTGTTATTTATACAATTTATTTATTAAGTGATTCCTATCTAAATCTTGACCAACAGTTAAGCGCTTGTCTTCAAATCAATTGATTCCAAGAAATCCTGGCCTTAGAATCGATTACATTTTGTATTACAAACAAAGACTAAAGAGAGTCAAAAAAGTGTCAAAAAACAAACTCTTTTTAATTGATTAGAAATTCAATAATTTTTTTATAAAATGATTTTCTATTTAAAGAATTAAATGAAAACTCTTTTTAATTGAATGAAAATAATTATAAAATTCAAACAAATTATTGAAAATCAAAATAAAAATATCTTTTGTCATCAATTGCTCTTTTAATACACTTTTCTATATCGGCCTCCAGGCTCGAACTCCGGCTCGAACTCCGGCTTGCCGTAGTGCGAGCCCTACACCTTTACCAACTGCGCCAATAAGCCTTTCAATTAAAATAATTGGCTAAAACCTATACCGATACTTACTATAACTTTTGTACAACCCTTTCCAAACTTATTATAGGGTAAGATTTTTGGGAAAATTTATGACAAATAAATGACAAATAAATAGAAATTGATTTAAAGGACCAAAAGTTTTATTGACTAATAAAACATTTAATGGTTTAATACATAATTTTGTTTCTATTTTAAACATTTATAACAATTAAATACCATTCAATCATAAAAAGATCAAAACTTAAGTGAATTTATATATATATTTGTTTTTAATTGCGGACAATCAATAAGAGAAAAGTGTTTTCAGACATATATATAAACATATGGAGAGGTCTTGTTATTACAATCACCAAAAAAGTGCCAAAAATTATCAAATATTAAGAAAATAATTAAATAATAAATTAAATGAAATTTAAATAAATTAATGGGAAAAGTATTGAACACTTTTGGGTCAGTTTTTATACCTCATATTTGAAATGAAAATTCAATAAAATTACTGAACGACTAATTCGTTCTACAGTTGAATAACAGTCAAAGAAATGTTTGAAAAACAATTTCTTAACCATTAATTAAATAATAGAAAATTACTGTTCAATGAAATTGAAATAATTAAAACACATTTATAGCGTTTCTCAGCTATTCATCAATCGTTGATACAAATGATAACTCAATAGTATTAATGAGTGGATGAGAGTCAAAGTCAGAGTGAATTTTAAAACATTTCTAACGTTAGCTTTAAATTGAATTTGAGTTTATAATTGACAGTTAAAACAGTTCATTAACTTTTATATTATAAATGATAATTAGCTAAACATAACTAACTCTCTATTTTAAAATGATTTTCACAGAAAAAGTCCATTTTCTTAGATTTGTTTGTTCGGTGGGAAATATTCCGTCATTTCGTTGGAAATGTTTAGCCTTTCAGTACTTTTCAGTTTTCATTACTCAAAGAATATTCTCATCAAACGTAGTATGTATTGATTGCCTCGAGTTCAGGAACATTTAGTTTAGTTTTTAAGGGCATTTACTTTAGGTTTTGTCATAATTTCTTTAAAATTGCAAATATTTTGCACTCATTTTGCTTTAAAAATTGATAAAACATTTGTTAAACAAAAAGATTAAAATTCATGGAATTATAAATGAAAATGAAATCAAATACCAATTGAATGGAAGTTTCCTTTTGTGACAATTGATGTTCATTTGTCTGACACAAAGAATATCTACTTTCTGTCAATTATTTGAAATAACATAATATAATTGAAGTCATATTATAATAGATATAAATCTCTGATTAGAATCAAATGAAGACATTTGAAGGTCTAATTAATATCAATAAAAATAATAATAATTAATAAACAATTGATTTTCAGAATTAAATTTACAAAACTTTAAATTATGTGAACACAAGAGTTGAGAAATAATCAAAGAATTGGTGAGAAATTCAAATATATTTAAAACAAATAAAAAAATAACTTAAATATAATTTAGTAATAATTAATAATAATTAAAAATAATAATAATTAATATTCTTATTGTACAGACATATGGATTGAATCACAGCTAATGAATGAATGAATTAATATAATTATCGAAAAAGTTGTCGAAATAATGGCATAAATTTGTATTTAATTATAAATAATATTTTATATGAATTTAATTTAATGTCATTTCATTCATACTTTACATTCGGGCAAAGCTTTGTTAATATCGTTAACGGATGACTCCCTTTCGGCTGTTGTACACGACTTACTCAAGTGGTCGTCCGCTGTGGCAGTAATAGTCTGACTGACCACAGATATCGGTGTTGATGATCGAGTATTGTTTGGATGTTCTGAATCTCCCAAACCTGTGCTGTTGGCCAAAGCATTACGTATTGTACTATTAGTGATGTATTTATTATTCAAATCCGAAGAATTGATTGACAGCGGAGATGATTGCGAGTCCTCGACATCATCGTCGATATGAATGCTTTCTTCGTCATCAACACAATCGAGTTCTTCTTCGTCTTCATAGCCATTAAGAGATCCGCTCTCGTGATATCCGTTGCCGTTAGAAATGGGAGATTCCTTACCATTGAGGACATAATCGGAATAATTGCCGTTAGAAAAGGCAGAACTACTTCGAGTGATCTCCATATCAATGAATTCCGAATGAACTGCATTCGGCTGACAGGATGTTGTCTTCCAGTGAGTCCGCAAACCACTGGCGCTGATATACTTTTTATTACAGGTTTGACAGGTATAGGGCCTCTCATTTGTATGAAGACGTTTGTGAAGCTTTAAGTGAACGAATTGAGTGAATTTTGCCGGACATAAGTCACAGGCGTACGGCTTCTGACCCGAATGAAGGCGCAAATGTGTCTTCAAATTACTCGTTGAACTGAATCTCTTTTTGCAGACATCGCACTGGTGTGGCTTTTCTCCCGTATGCACCAAATGGTGCTTTTGAAGGTGGGCTAACTGTGTAAAGCTCTTCGAACAGGTACCACATTTGAAGGGCCGTTCACCAGAATGTGTTCTCAAATGAACCTTAAGATTAGACAACTGTCCAAATGTTTTGTAGCAAACATTGCACTCGTAATGCATTTTTCCATCTTTTTTCTTCAAGGGATAGGGAAGTGATCGATAGCCTCTATTAGAGCCACCGGGAGAGTACGGACCACCGCTTCCTGATACCGAAGCAATGCTCGAAGGAGGGGAGGGCGTACCATTAGATCGAGCGCTGGCATATGGACTCTTTGGGTCCATTCCTGGAGGAGATCGCTGTAAAAGAGAATGGGCTGTCGGGTATTCAATGCCCAGCGGTATCTTCGGATGATGAAAATGTGAGGCACCGTTAGGGCGACCATTCAGATGATGATGTGTCGGATGTATAGATTCTGGAGGACTTTGATGAAGGCCAGCAGCGGCAGCATTGCTCAGATGACTCATTGCTGAATATGCATACATATTGAAGTGGCCCGGACTGAACAGAGGGGTCATACCGTTTACATATAAATAATTTGTGGCATTCGGACCAATAGGAGTATAACCAGGATTGGAAGGACTCGTAGCCCCGGCAGAAGTGACTACATTCAGAGAATGGCTTTTGTCAGTTGAGTCCGGGCTATGCATTTCAGGACTGTTACCACTAACAAAACGGCCATAATTTTTCTTATGCGGATAAATACTATGACCTTTCAGTGATGGGCTGTGCATTTCAGTGGTTCTTCCTGTAGGGCTGCCATTCATCGAGTTATGGTGACCACCGCTTTGAGATATAGTATTGGTTTGGTTTTCCCCGTTCACTGTCTTATTGCTGTCCCCATTGATGATTACCCGAACCGGTTCTTTAACATTCATTTTATTTGTGGTATAAGCGGTGGAATTGATCCCATTTGCGGACGTGACTGCAATTTGAATGGCAGCGGCCACTCTCTCCGCGTGCAACCGTTGAATCAATAGATTTTCCAATATTCCTGTCGACCCGTTATTAGATTGAGATTTAGGACTCGTACTGTTGTTTCCGTTTGTAATCCTCTGAAGCATACCTTCAGGAAGAGCTGAAAAAGCAGATTCACTTGACTTTGGGGAGGAATTTGGGGAACAATTAGGGGCTGCGCCACCAGTTCTAGGTTTCAAATTCTCGGGTAAATTATCTTCTGCTGAAAACTTGGGACTCGTGGCATACGTTGGACTCGAAGGGTCGGCCACCGAATAGTGTTTTTCATTTTCTTTGATCTTTTTGTTTGTATCGATAACCAGTTCTCTATCGCTATCGTCAGCACTAATACTACGTTTGCCATTTGGAGGACTGCCTGACGTCCTATAATGGTAGGCCTTCGGCATCTTTATCTTAACCATTCGGAACTCATTGTCATTATTGTAACGATTTCTGTCTTCGATCTGAACACAAATTAATACAAATTAATAAAAAGTAATTAAATTGAGTGATGAGAGGAATACCTCAGTTGTCTGTGTTTTGATCTTCTCTTTCTCTTTATCTGAACTTTTCTTAGGCTTAACTGCCCTCAAATCGAGTACATAGTTATCAATATCACTGTCGGAACTGTCTTCCGGAGGCGTTAAGTGGTCGTCATGAAAGCCATTGCTGTGGTAGCCCTCATCACTTCTCGTACTGCCTTCAGTAGGAGTGAGTCGAGTATTGCCCACAAAATACTCTTTAGTGTCGGGACTCAACTGTTGGCCTAAAATATTGGAAATAAAAATTAAAAAAAAGAACAAAAGTTAGAGTCAGTGCCAAAAGTGTCTGAAAGACTTCTTACGAATTCTAATAAGCATTTGTTCTCCAGTCAGGGGATAGTTAAGTCTTTCGGCAAACTCTTTGCAATACCAGACTAACAATTCTTGGTTCGGGAGTACAGGTTTGATAGTGTAAAAGTAGATGTTCTGTTTGACCTGACACGCCACCAAGTTTTGACTTTGGTTTGAATACGCCGGATTAACGTAACGCATCCAATTGGCTTTGGATGCATCGAAGCCGTCGATGTAGTGGTAACTGTCTGTCCCCGTATATACTCTCCAAAAGTATTTTCTGTTTGCGTCTTTTGGTACATCGTCTTTGTCGTATATGTCGCCCACCAATGGGCCAAAGCGTGTGCCTCTTGGAATGTAATCTGTGCTCCAAACACCAAGAACCTATTGATAATGTCATCATTTGTTTATTATTTTATAATTAAATTGTCATCTAATCTATTAATCTATTAATAAATTAATATAATAGAATAGTATAGTAGATGTATACCCAATGTATACCCAAATCACTAAATAGTTAAATAGTTATCGAAATAGAGTTATGTTTATGTGATGTGTCTCTCAGTTGAGACTATTTTTTTCAATTCGATTGTTTATTATTAGAAATTTATTTGCTTTCAATGCTTTCAATCAAATCTTATTTATGTTTATTATTATTATTTCTATAAAAGTTTGAGTTAAAAACAAATTCAAAGTTTGAATGAATAGCTTTTAATAATTGTAGGATTGGAGATGAGTTGAGTCTAGTATAGAATAGAGTACTAAGCAATTGGTAAACCTATTGAACTTTGGATACTGTCTTCTACTGTCTGCTAACCTTCACATTGGACTCCAATATAGAAAACCAGACGCTTTTGGCTGTTATCGCGATAACAGAAAAAAAATAAAATTCTCTTTTATATACACTGTTTTGAAATCACTCTTACTATTACTTACTATTATTTATTATCAGTTTGTGTCACAAATCATAATAAGAGGCCTATTCTTAAAACAAAGACCGCATCTAATAATCTAAAGTTAGCTCACAATAAGACATTTCTCCAACAATTCTACAAATACTGTATTAAAATGAAAAATTCCATTCAATGAATCTATTGAATCTAGTGAATCTAGGCAATAGGCAATAGCTTATCTTTTTCATATTGATAACCCGCTATAACAAATGTTTAATTGTAGTATTAACCATTAACTATTAAGCATGATATTTTGAGATTTGAGATTTTTTTATTACAATATTTAGAAAAATATAAATTATATAATAATTGCTGAATAGAGTACTTACATCGCTGAGTGTTTGTGATGGTTTTAGAATTAAATTACGGGGCAGACTGGCCTCGGCTCTATTATTAGCACTGGTATGGGTTGTATCATCACATGCTTGATCTGGTACCAAATAAACAGCTAATTGGTCAAAGTCTTCTTCGGCTATTGAGCTTAAGTCCCAGACTCCATCTTCCATCCTCTGGAACTTCATTGGAAAACAAGTAAATAACATTTAATTAATTAAACTTTTATTTCAATTAAGAGTATTTTGAGTGAAAAAAACATTTGCTTTACATTAAATAAAATCATGAAATCATGAGTTGTTTTCAATGTTGTCTACAATTAAGCTCTGATTATAATTTAAACGCTTTTCAGTTAAAAAGAGTATTAGTTTGTCTGTAATCGTAGCAAAAGGTGAAGGTAAAGTGCGAGCACAAGTGCAATCATTATCATCACACAGTTTCAGTATTCAAATGCGCAAAAATAGACTTAAAGGGATAACCAGAGAAACCAAAGGTTTGGAACATTAGTTGGATTGCTTGTGGGGACACAAACTACAAATAACTGTATATGAGCTGTATATGAGCTCAAACCATTCAAATTGAATATTGCTATATAAATATCCCTTTTATAGATAGATTGAAACTTTTGACTCTTTGGTGACTCCCTCTTCATATAAAACTACATTTTTCTTCATTTTACTATTGATATGAGAGTGTTATCGGTCGCAGACCTTTATTTATAGCAATAGAGCCAATAGATGAGCAGCAGATGATATTGGAGGGCATTCCAGTCACTTAACAGTTGATAACTAAATGATTGGTCATATAAAACACAAACAACAGCCCAAATCAAAAACTATTCTGAAGACCAAGAGTTTGATACATAAAACAGTTATATAATTGTAGTTAAATAGACTATTATCGCATAGAAAGCAATTTCAAGGTAAAATTAGGTTAGTAGCCCAGCACAAGCACCCGAGACGTGATGTTTATGACTATATATTTTGCTGTATGAGAGCCTATGATAGCCTATGAGAGCCTTACATATGTATTAAGCAATTGAGAAAAAAGTGATTCTTTAATCCGATAAATAAGAGCCTCAATATAAGTAAGAGCTCAGCGCCAAAGGACAGACATAGAATATTAGGAACTGGTGTTTTGAGTTTTTAAGTCAAGTTTTGGTGGTTCGACACTATTTTTTAACTATTTATTAACTCTAACACAAATCAAAAGTCAAACATAAACTCAATTTCATATAAACGCTAATTATATGAAAGGAGAAAAATGTTTGAACTCAATTCAAAACTTTTCTTAACACTCAGTCCTCTTTAAAATGAATTTTAGAGAAACTAGATTCAATTTAGGCCCCATACAAGTTAGACCACATCTTAGCTTTGGAACCACTATTACAACAAATTGATAGAAATGCTTAAAAAATCTTCTAAATTGAGTTCAATTGTATGCAATCAGTGTTTCAATTGATGTCAAAAAGCGAATTAATAACGGTTTCACTCATTTGGGGCATCAAATAAAAAGGGAGTCAATCATATCTACGAGGCTTTGGCACTGGCATTGAGAAAGTACTGCCTTGAACTTGAAAAAAGCAACAGTAATCATATCATATCAATTTTATATATAAAAACCTTTCTTCTCGTATCTGATTTCCATATCTATCTCTTCAATACAACTGTTGAATCCGTTGCTCTCAACACTTGATTGTATTTCAACCATATTTAAGCCTATTTTCTCCTCAAATATGTATTTCTCTCTAATTTTATGACAAATACATTGATATGCGATAAAAAGTTTTTTTTGTTTTATTTTCAAATTAATTAATTCCTATAAATATATAATATCTTAAAATTTATGACTCTCTCGATGGGTATTCAAATTGTGTTCAAAACTGTTCATCAATTTTGCACTCAATTCTATTCAATATTATTAGAAATCATGTAATTTGATAAAAAGTACTAAAACAGAAATAGTCAAAAGGGGTGAAAAATTCGTTGAAATCTTATAAAATAATACTAAAGGTATATCATGTTTATCCCTATCTTCTGAAATAAGATATTTATGGGATGAATGCTTAGGCCTGACTATAATGGCGAGTTTGGCTATTCCTAATATTGGTTAAAGTTCTTTATGTTTATACAGATTTCTATTTAGAACCTCTTTTAACTTTTGAAGTCTAGTGAGAGCTTATTAATTGCATATAATATAAGTTTATATCAATTTTAAATCTAATATTGATTAATGTCTTCAAAATTTTCTCTTAGAATACAATGAAAGTATGAGTTGTCAAAAAAAATGGTCAACACGTTCAACGTTCAACAAGACACTCATAGCTCATACCTAAATATCCAAGATTATTATTTGCTTCCATAAAGTAAGACCTGGTTATACCCCATTAATATAATATTTATAAGATATAAGATATGCCTTTAAATTAAGATAAAAGAAAAATTTGAGGATTAATTGATTGACGTAAAGTCTAGTCAACAAAAGCCTTTACATTAAATAATAGAGAAAATTGTTTTCAGTTTTAAAATTAAAAATTTTGTTATCTTTCGAAAACGAAAAGTGTTTTTAGAATAGAAATGAAAAATTCAATACAAATATAATAGAAATACAATAAAGTAATGGATAAACAGGTGTTTGAAATATAGAAAACGACTTTTGAAAGAATAAATTAAATCAAAGTAATTGAAAATTATTAAAAAAGGAGCGCTTTTGCGACTTTCAACACAAAGAGAGAGACATTTGAGAGCAAAGTGTTTACACAATTAACGGTTCCGTTGGCTTTCAAGCAATCATTCTATTGATCGGCAAAAGACATGATTCAATTCCCAAACGAATTAAGAACAAACAGGCATTCAAATAGATAGGAGCGGTATATTAAAAGTTCATTTTATTATATAAGTGTCAAAAGCTTATAAAGTGCAAGTTGTCTTCAAACAGAAGCAGCACAGTAGGTGTGCGGCCCCTCTAAATAGGATTTCGTTGATACTAATACTCTGGTGACAAAAAATAGCTCTTTTTAGGGTACGGTTCAAAATACGCTTCACTTTCCAATTTGTATGGAAAACCAATTTATACAAAGTGTTGACTTATTTGTTGTTTGAACATAACTCTCATATACTTCTCATATGATATATAGAGTGTATTATACAGACTATACTCTCATATACTCTCAAATGTAAAGTTTTCGTTGAAAAAGTAGTTCTGATAACAAAACGTCTCAATAGGTTGTGTGTCATCTCTTTTGTCAGTATATGAATACTTTGGAGAAATGCTCTTTAAATCTGATCCGATTTAAAAGGACTTACAAAACCTATCCTCCATTTGATTAGTTAAGTTTGGTGTAAAAAATTTATCAAAACACTATCAGTTCTAAAGGATGTGTGCTATAGATGCTGTACATGGTATACATGGCTTTTATGTATGTGCTCTTATGTATGAACTCTTATATTGGAAATTGCAATACATTTCTCAATCTATTCTCACTCTATTCACACATTGAAAGTATTGCAGAGAAGCGGTCTTTAATGCGTATAAATTTTGGAGAAACACTCTTTTCAAATGAGTATTAACTGTGAAAGAGCTTGAGTTTAACACTCTCTCCCTGTAGTGTGAGTTTTATCAAATTCAATTGATTTTGAGTTATATAAAAGTTATATTAAAGTGAATTTAGAGCTTTTCTCGTCACATATACACAGAGAGTAACGGAGAGCACTCACTCAATGGTTCGGCCCTCACAATGAAAGGCAGTACTTTATCAATGCTGTCGACTCTAAATTATTGCGCTGTTTATCAAAAAGATCTGTTGGACCGAAAAATTTTAGTCTGAGAGCAAAAACTCGACTCTATTGATAAATATTGTACTTTTAATAGAATGTATTGAAAACATAACTAATCCACTATTTTCTGTTCGCTCTTTCTTTGCAATTATATTGAAAAATATATATCTATAGATAGAAATCTGGACATTCGGATGAAAATTTTCAGATTATGTCATATAATATGTGACTGATTTTCAACAAAATCATTTTCACTCTAACTGTAAATCGCTTCTAAAATACACTCAATTGTGATATTGTTTTAGAATTACAACTAATAAAGAGGTACTAAAGACAGCAAATATTTTCAGTTGTCTTCTCTCATATTTTATATAAATACATGAATGAGTAGTGAATGCATTCAAATGAAATTCATTTTGTAATACAAAAAGAGATGAATCTATTTATCTATTTATATTGAATTCTATTAAATCAAGTCTTACCTTAATTTAAATATTGTAATGTAATTCGAGTGAAATAATGTACAAAATCCAAATTTTGTTCAAACATTTAACGCTAATGCGATGTAATGTAAAGTTTTCTTTGAGAATCCGTTTTCATAGAAAATGTGGAATATTTTTGACCAAAAGTGATATAACGGTTCCGATAACCTGTTGTAAGGAATATAAAAATTACTTATTTTAATGTCAATTCACTTGTTTTCAACGCTATTATATAATATAGAGAATATAGAGATCGGTTACACAACATATATAAGACATAACAATTTCTTTTATATATTAATTATGAATATCAAAATTAAATATTAATATAGAGTTCAACAAATTCAATGAAAACATCTTCATTATTATAAGTAGACATTAATGAATGTGTACTCTTGGGTGCCCCTCCTTTGTGGATAAGTATTTGAAAGCGTATATTTGTTCCGCAAAAGTTACTTTTGGTATAACATGTAATTCCGACATATATTCCCAAAAATGACATTTTTTTGTCGTTAAAGTTCACAGTTATCTAAGAATGGGAACCACTTTCAGACAACTGTCAGCAAAGAGTGGTATTTCTCAGTCCTAAACTTGTCGTTACTTTTATGAAAACTGTTCTTCAAATGCAATAAAGTGTATAAACAAAAGTCGACTGTTTTTATAAGCATTTCATGAGTGATAGGAAGATATTACTGTTAATATTGATGGCTTTGACTCACTATTGGGTCGGGTATAACATGAGGACACTTTATATGGAGAGTAAACCAAAATCAATTGAAAGTGTAAAACAGTCTTTAAAAACGATAAAAATATGACAAAAAACGATAAAAAATGATTTTAGAGCTAAAAAATAGTTTGAAAAACGAGGCTTTTTTAGTATAACTTACAATAGATTGGAGTAAAAACAAATTCACTCATGTGTTCAATGCGTTTAAAAGTGTCGAAAGAGCTCTGGAAGTACTCATCATTAGGACTCTGAGACAAAAGTGGATAACATAACCATCAAACAGACACTTAATGGACAACACTATTGTTTGCTATCAAAAAACAAATGACCCAAATATATGGTGAATATAAATGACTTCTTCTTTAAAAGTAAAAAATAAAATATCCATAAAATGGATGAAAACAACGAATAAATAAAAATAAAACTTTAAGTGAGTTCACAGTTAGACAGACAGACAAACAAATGAAAAACTTTTCCCAAAACTTTTAAACTCTTTTGTATTTCTATTTCATAGCGGAGTATAAATGAGAACAAGTGAAATGTCTGACCACTGGTCATATAAAAGCTCAAGTATTCAAAGAATATCCAATGAAAAATGTTTCAGGAAATACTGTTTACAACCACTTTTACTCAAAAATAAATCTATAACAGTTACTGTATCCGGAAGTGAGAGTGTGTGAGAGAGAGAGGAGCCAACTGATCCCCCGATTAACCTGCATTGTATTGCCATCAATATTATAGATGCTATGAATAAACAAGACTCTGCCGTCCGTCTAGTCTCTAGAGTCACTCTACTGGGAAGCGTCAACGGTTTATGAGCACTCTTTTTAGAGGTCATGACGAGTCGGTCTCACGGGTCTCTCTCTCTCTCTCTCTCTCTCTCGCGTTTAAAAAACAAAAACAAAAAAAAAAGAGTAAAAAGAGGGACAAATATTAGAGTAATTTGTTAACTGGTTAATAGTTAATAGAAGAAAGAATAGTTTTCTTCTATAATAGTTATTGTAATTTAAGTGTTGCAAAAAGGGCAGTGGTTTTTGCGAAGACCAAGTGCTGCAAAAAACATCTGCATTTAGAGTAGAAGAAGAGACTGAAAATTAAGAGAAACTGAAATATATTGAAGAGAAAAATGTTCCTCTTTTTCCTCATTTTTACTAAACTTTATTCTTTGAGCCCTAACTTGAAAACACATTCACCACCAGAAGTCTTTGGCAGAGAACGGAACAATTTAGGTCAAGTGCAATAACCAATCCAGTTGTTATTGGTTCGTGAGAAAGAGCTAACTGTATTCTGATATGCTGAGCGCTCATGAAAAATTTCGGGCTATAAATGGTCGGTACTGAGCGGTAAGAGGACGGAATACAAAGAAACTCTCGTATCTTATTATAAGAGCTGAGAAAAAGAGTGTTTTAGACAAATATTGAAGAAACTTAAGGCTGAGTCTGGGCCAACATCTGCTGTGCCGTCAATATAGCAGTGAAGGGCTGTAAATTTTTTACCAGTTTTTCTACTTCCGTACTCTAATGCTTCCGTAGTTTTTTACCCTTCAAATGTATAACTGTATTATAATATAATGCATTCAATTTCATTGACAAATACTCTATGATTTTGAATCTAAAATCAAATGAATAAATAAATTTATTTCTCTATTCAAAAGTTAAAAATAAAAATCAAAGTAGTTTAGGCCAACCATTCGCTTGACCTATCATTTAAAGTCAGAGATATCAAATGCATTAGAGTATCCATCACATGACATCACATGACATCTTCTTCCAAAAAAAAGAAAGAAAAATGTTTTTTGTATTAAAGAATCAAAAGTTTTCAAAAGTGCTTTTCTAATGCACTTTCAAAAGTAGTGAACCGAAAGATTCCTGTAATTCATTAAAAGAGAAAAATATATAAAACTTATATAATATATAATTCGGATAATCGTTGAGAAAATACTTTTGATTCTAAAGTTTAACCCAAAAGTAGTAAAATTTGGAAGCGAACAGAAAAATCAAAGACCAGATCAAATAACAGTAACAGTTACTGTGACTTTTGTGATGGATCACTGATTTAATTGATGTTCAAACGAGCGACAGTAATACCAAATATAACGATGAATGGCCGCCGGGTCTCTACATATTAGTACAAATGAGAGTCCATCTCTTCTTAATACATAATTTTTTAAAATAAATGTTTTGTTCAGTAATTCTCTTAATATTAAGTTATTCTTAAATTATTTAAAAACCAGTTATAGTAATCCAATTTAATGATAACATTACGACACAATTTTTCATTATTTTCCTCGAATTCAGATTTATATAACTGTTTATAACTGTATATAACTTATATAATGCAAGACATAAGAATTGGATTCATATAAACACTTGAAATCAGTAAAAGCATGAAAAGGAGACATTTAATATGATATCATTGATACCACATCTTAAGCATCTAAAAGCGGTAAACCCATAGACAAACCCAAAGATCCATAAAAAATATTCTTTTAAAAGACGACACTTTTTTGAATGAAAAAAGCGATCGAAAAGCGAACGAATATTATGAAAAACATGAAATTCTCATACATTTTATTGTCGGCATTCAATAGATTGTATTAATTAGCATATTCTCACTCAAACTCATTGAATCTGAGGGCTCTTTGCGGGTCAGAGTAGAGGACAGACAGACATTAAGTGATTGAATAGAAAGCAGAGGAAAGAGAGAGCTTAATGGATGTGACATAAGGAATATAAACAGGTATACAAAACATATACTGCTTTTAGTATGTAAGCCCTCCATATCAATCAAATCATGAGTAGAAGAATAATATGAAAACTGCTTCCTTCCACTCTTCCTATGCTTCAAATCAAATGTTAAAATAGATTTTGAGTGAATAGAGAAATGTTTGTCATTCAATCGTGTTTTGACGTTCTGGTTGTTGGACTTTAGTTTGAATATCTACTTGTTTTTTATGCTCAACACTAGTCACTCAAAAAAGATAAGGAACAGATTGGAAGAGTTCAGCAAAGGTAGTAAAGTGTAAGAAAAGTAGTGCTCACTCTTTAAAACATTATCTCATTTATAATAATGTTTCGAATTTCAAGAAAATCCATTCAATTCTTGTGAGTCTTAATAGTCGACAATTAGACCCTCCCTTTAAGGTTTGCTTTGATTTGAGGCAAATACTTATAGAAGAGGTGCCCATCACTGGCCACCATTATTATCATTATTATTATAATTGAAGATTCAAGAGGAAGAGTGTATGCATTCCATTATGGAAGTCAAGAGTGCGATCAGTGAGAGTTTAAGAGAGGCTAATACTGAGTCTCAGAGAATCGACTTTTTGCAACATTCTTAGCAATACATTAAGAGAAGCAAAAGGGAAGGGTATTCAAGTATAACATCAAGTTGTGCACCAATTTTTTCATTACCATCGCTGTAAAGGTCAGGGATTGTACTATCTTTGCGTCGAAGAAAGTGTAAGTTAAGACACAACGTATAGACACACAAATATATATTGAAATTAAATTATTTTAAATAAAAATATTAATAAAAATATGAAAATAAAAGGAAATAAAAGTTTCTAAAAGTTGTCTAAAATAGTAATACATTTAAGTTTATTGTCAAAGAAATTCTCACAACTCTTGAAAAAACCAAAATAGAAAATAAGAAACGTTCCCTTTTCTTTGAGTGCAGAGCACAGGCAAAGGCACAGGCAATAACAGGCAACACATATACACAAACACAGGTAAGAGTTCAACGACCGGCCGCATATTTTACACTCACTTGTTTCACTATCGCTGTGAGAGATGCTCCCTTCTCTCCCTCACTCTCTCAGTTGTATTTGATAGCTCCCAGGAACCTCTCGCCCTGACCTCTCTCTTTTACTTCCCCTCCCTCTTTCCAATGTCTTAGACTCAACTTAGAGGTTCTTTTTCAATCTTTTCACTCTTAGTTCGCTCACTGGTAACACAATTGGAGCGGGACTGTTGACTGCCTAATGCAATATATCACTATTGCCTATACTATTACTTATAGCAAACAAACTTTGCCCTTCAAAAAACGTCCTCGCCCTTCAACCAGGTCTTTACATAAAGAGACTGCACTGCATAACAATAACTCCTTCCGTCACAATTCAATACCGAAAATATAAGTATTTTGTGGCCGTCTATTAGTTATGCGACCGATAAAGAGGAAGCGATTAAAAAAACTTAAAGCGTTTGCTATGACTTTGATATTCCTTTTTCCTCAAATGTTGTGTTACCTATTTTGACCCTCTCTCTCCTCTCTCCCCTTTTGCCTTTGATCTCACCTCAAATGATAAATTATAAAAATGTTATGC
>JAQIXD010000274.1:0-31688 GCA_034699985.1 Minunthozetes semirufus
ATATCGAGGCAGATCGAGGGACACCCATTTCCCCTATGATCGACACTCATTTAAAAAAAGCCAACGCAATTTAGAAAGGTTTTGGCAAAGGTGCCTCTATATGCACCTAGAGTTGGTAAACTTAACCATTTCTATTTTTCACATTATATTCAGAAAGGGAATGGCTTTTCTTTACTATGGATTCTAAAGATGATCGATGAATGATCAATGAGTGATCAATACGTTTTATTTGTTATAATCTCATAAGTAAAAAGCTTATGACAAATGCTCAATCAGATTATGGCCAATTCTATGTTAATACAATGAGAACACAGTATTAGTGTATTCATTGCGTGTATCCATTGCTTAAGAACATGCTTTCTATTAACCTTTGACTTGAAACAAACTTGTTTATATTGGTGGACCATTGTCACAATGGTGATAAGCTCATTTTTCTTTTTACATTAATTCATTTGATCCACATTAATAAAAGATTATATTGAGAAACCATGCTATGTGAATGCCATTCCCTATCTGGCCAATTGACCTACAAATGATCAGAATTACCAAAACATTCCCTCATATAATTAATTTAAGGTCAAAAGGATGACTAAAAATGATAAAAATAATTTTCCCAAATATTATTGAATGAGAAATAGATTCAAATTATTTGTCATTTTATGATTTCAAATGAAATTCAGGAGAAAGAAGCGCTCAATCAGTTTGTTCTCAACATTTATTACAAAACAATCATTAAATCTATTATTTTACTAAAAGTTTATTAAAATAAGAGATAATTAAAGACATTCTTACCGACGATATGGACATGTGTTGAGCGCCGCATCTTTGCTCAATAGATCTTTAACTTGAATTCAGAGCCAAATATTTGAATACAAACTTCAATCCAAACAACTTTACGATAAGTTTTGTTATTAGTGAGAGGGATAGGAGAGGCGAACACTTGGCTTCAAAATCTGGAAATTCAATCCTCGGAATCAGTGTTGTTCTCATTCAGATCTACTGCAAGAAGGCGTCGGAACTTTTGCTTCACTGATTGGCTAAAGCTTTTGGAGGGACAGCCAATACTACCACTAATAGTAAAATAGAATTGAATGCAATCAATGGTAAGAGAGAGTGAAAATAGAAAGTATTAAAAAAAGGATATATCATCTAAACAAATCTGAATAAACTAGAATCTAGTTGCTAGATAATCGGACTCATCTAGGTGGACCAAGTCTTAAAGTTTAACTTATTCTTGGAGCTATATATCACGTTTTTCTAACTAAATTGAACATGTTCAATCCGTGTATGAAATTATAATTGTCTAACAATTGTAAGTATTGAATAAATAGAAAGCACTAACAATGAGACAAAACATGCATTTCTTTGACACTTTTGTCAATAATACGAAGGAATCAATGAAAACGTTTTTTACACAATTATTGGTATTTTCGAGTTTTCATCAAAATATAGAGAAAATCAAATAAAAAAGTTTTAATAATAAATTGAAAATTGGAAGAACAGTATCGAAAAGGTAACAGAATGTAAATGAGAGAACCAGTGTAACCGATCTCTCAATACTTACAGCAAACTTAGAGTTGGATCAAATACACTATAAAAATTGTTCAGTTCAATTACACCGATCTTATCAATGAAGAGCACATACATATGTTTGGCTGCGATTGGCTCTATGTTTATATAACTACGACACGACACGAAAAAATGAATGAAAGGTATTTCTTAAATTAAAACTCTATTAACAAGAACTTATGGCTGTCCTAATAGTCCCAATATGAAAGTTAAAGAGCATTTAATATTTTAGGTTCGGTTATGATTGTTCACCCCTTGTTAGTCTAGACCAGTGGTTTTGAAAGGGAGAATTTGAGTTAACAAGATATCAAATTTTTAGTTTATTAATTATCGTAAAACGATAGGGAATTGAACTTAAACATTTTAACCAAGAAAATTAGTGATTAATTTAAAGTTATGCTTAATCTTTCAATAAATATATTTTTATATATTGAAAAATCTGAACTGAAAGGTGCACTTTGAAGCGCTCAGGTCTAGACATAGGAATTGCAATTACTTTTGAGACCTAATTCTGTGCTCCTAAACAAGAGGCTCCCAAAACATTTGTTTGAAAATTAGTCCTTGAAGTTGAAGTTGACTAAAGCCTAACTTCAAAAGTTATTCCGAAAAAGTTATTTGCAGTACTAACTGCACAGTACTAACTGCAGGCCTAACTGCAATCCTAACGTTTTATTATATTACGGGAGAAAAACATGACTCCACAGCCACTCCACCGCCACTCCAACGCCTTTAGTAATAGAAAGTCTATTAAAATATTTCTCACAAACTATTAGTTATGTTATTATAGATTTGTTTTGGTTCTTCAGAAACGTTTTTCTTTAAAATAATGATAGTCCATCAGCTCATGATGGGTCCATTTTTAGCCTACTTTCTACCTCACTTTCTAACCTACTTTCAAGCCTACTTTCTAGCCCCAAGCTTTTAACATGCTTAAAAAAGAAATAAATTTAAATAAAATGATCAAAAAAATATAATAACAAATAAATAATGAATGACCAAAATGACTCATTTGAGCAAATGTTTTCAGTTTTGTACGAATAACTCAAATTCTTTATCAAAATAAGATTTGAGTTTGAAATCTTGTAAACTAGCAAAATGCCAAATAAGTAAACTTGGAATATAATTGACTTCAATAATATCCTACTGTAGGCTTAAAAATACCCCTCTCTAGAAATAATCATCAATTTTGTACCATGGCAACTTATTCCGGATGTCACATTAAGATGACCAAACTTTTTTTTGTGATTCTTTATAATAAAAATATAAATCAGACTTTTTTTGATAAAAATTGTTCTGCAATAATGAAGTTATAATGAATTTGAAGAATTTTGTCATCTTATAAGTATCTTAATGTGAGATCCTGGAGAAAGTTATCAGAGTATATACTATTTCTTAAAAACCATATTATAATTATATCTATTATATTATGTAATTGTAATCCACAACCGGTTTTTGAACCTCAGAATAGGAAAACGAATAGAAAACATACAAAGCTTTGCATCTTCTCAGAAGAGAACATCATTAGAGGGCGGGAGAGAGAGAGAGAGAGAGAGTGAGGAGAGAAAGAGAGAGGGGAAGACCTCCCCGGGAGAGAGGAAAAGTATTAGGTTCTTATTACAAAAACAAATAAATATGAATTAAATTATTAGTCAGTCATTGAGCTAAAATTTAATCAAATATTATCGGTTAATATTGTATTAATTTAATACAACATTTAATTTAAATAACTTTTTATGAAATCACTTTTTTTGACGTAAATTATGTTTAAACTCATTTAAAAAGACACACATTTTTGTCGTGTTTTCGCAAAATCATTGAATTTTAGTTTATTTTAATTATATAATCGTTTAATCAAAATTAAATTATTATTATTTCAATTAAATTAAAATCAAATTAAATATAAATAAAAATGAGTAATAAGTTGATTAGGAACAGATCGACTGCCAATAAACCGGAAACAAAATTAATTGATTTTAAAGATTTGGTAAAAATTGTGGACAAAAATGCGAAACAAAACGCTTTTAAACTCTTTATAAATCATTTACTCACAAATAATTGTAATTCAAACAAATGTCATGATTTGTGTCAAGTTTTCACTCAATTGACCGCAAACTTGGTTAATCTCCAGAACTGTGATCAACAATTGGATCGACTCATTAATGAATTCGACTTAATTGGTGTAAATGATGAACAAATTGTCGACAAATATCTACATTTGGTTTACGATTCAATTAATTTAAAGCCATTCAAATGCGCCCAAACTCTGGAGAACGCGATTATCCCGAAAATGAAGGGCTTTAAACAATTTGATGGCGAAGACAAAATCAATGGCAAAGAATTGGAAATCTTTGATAAAATGCATTCATTTTTATCGCGAATCAAAATCTCTAAATTCGAGACAAACCTCTTGAGAATCATTGAACGCAAGTTTCCGTTCATTTCGGGTCCGTTTGTGGTCTCAGTTCACACATACGTCTGTTATGTCTATAATATGTTCAAAACATACGATTATGTCTCAAACAAAAGCAAATTATTGTCTCTAACTTTCGACAAACTTCTGGAAATCGATTCAATTGTTTCTCTGGAAAAGAGTAACACTTCTGAAGATATATTTAGTATCGAAGACTTGAATCAATCGACTGATGGCAAAGTTAATGGAAAAGTAGATATTTTGGATAATCTGATGCTTTGTTTGATGCAATTAATCGATAGTTATGTGATTAATAAGTCTAAAGAAGAAACGGAAGAGTTTTTCAATTTATTCAAAACCATATTTCCGTCGCTTATATTGAATGCGGAGACAACTAATCACTTGCAATACATTTGGCTCTATTTGTCTTCACTTTCGAACCAATTCTTTGAAGAATTCATTCAATATTTATGGGATTTTGGTCTCAATAATGAAAATGGGGTCGAATTGAGAGAAAAAGCCATTTATTTTATCTCTTCTTTACTAAAAACCGCAAATTTTATCCCAATTACTGTTGTAATCAATTTCATGAATATGTGTTCCCTTTGGATCCACCGCTATATCGAAGAAAACGATAGAACTCCGGATCAGTTGACGACAGAAGACAACACATTTTACATCTTATGTCAGATGTTATTCAATACTTTTTGTTCAATTCATTCAGATTTAGATCATCTGAATCTCAGAAGAATCAAAGCAATGAATTTTCAGCGAATAATTAGATGTAAATTAAATCCTTTGGAATTCTGTTGCCGTCCCCTCGAAGACCAGTTCTTGAGTCTGGCCCGTCATTACCAAATAGGTTACTGTCCTCCAAATGAAACCTCAAATGAGAATCGACTCAAACGGCCGACAGATTTGTTGAACTGTAACTACATTTTACCGAAATCTGTGAACAAAATCCAAAATTTATGCAAAAATGCGATTAATATTGAGAACAACGGTATGACTGAAGTGATCGACAAATACAATGCATTTAATACAAGCGATGACAGCGATTGTATGATCGGTTCCTACAAAAACAATTATTCGCCCTCAAAAGTTCTTTGGCAGAACCTTTTGAGTGATTCCTCTCCCAACGAACGCATGGATTTTGAGCCCATTTCTCTCGAATGAGATTTCAATTAAATTTTGAAAAAATATTTATTAAATTGTTTTCTCTTTTAATCGATTTTTTCTAATTTTTATTTAAATGTATTTATTATTTGATTAATAAAAGTCTATTTACGTGAAGACAAAACATTATAAAACTTTGAATCAAATGATACTCTTTTGAGACCTAATTATGAAAACCTTTTAGTCTTTCCCTTAACTCCGGTCAGTCTATAGTCTTGTCGTTGTTTTAGATATATTTCTTCGCACTCTTTCCTAAAGGACTCGTTATTATACCAATCGGTTAAACAGGCCTTCATTCGAGTGTTTTCTGTCCGACACTTGACTACCATAAGAACTGAATGGTCTCTACAACAGGCGTTAAACGCTAACAAAATATTTTTAGTGATTACTGAAGACATAAATTGGTTCAAACCTTCGACAAATTCAGTGCACTTTTCTTTGCGGGCGATATCTCTCATAATTTTGGGAATAAGTATTTCTGTCTCGACTTTGCGAAGAGTTCGGTCATTGGGATCGCCTGCAAATCAAATATTATCAAAAGAAGCCAAACAAACAAATTATTCTGACCCAATCCTTTGGGACCGGTAGCCAATGTTTCAGGTAAGACAGTCGTGCTTTCAGTGGAAGGCATTTGTGAGCGAATATTGAATTAGAAATAAATAAATCAATCATTCATTTGATTCAATAAAAACATGAAAATAATATTTTGTAAACAAATTTTGAAAAATTAATTCAAATATAAATAACGTTTGAAAACACAATAAAAACACAAAAATATAATTCATTGAAATATTTCTGACTTTTATTCACATTTTTAGACCCGTTTTGACGTAATTATTGGTGTTTGAGTGCATCACATGTGAAGGGTTTTAATTTTAAGATATCTCTTATTGTGGTTTAAATCAGTTTAAAAACAATTTAGAAGAGATGCCGTTCGGGGAAGTGCCCATTCAATCTGTACGAAAATCAGGCGGCGGTTGGGTTTCAAACATCAAATTATTATATAACGATCCGTTTAAATGGTATTTCATTTGTTTTTATTTAAACATTAATTAAATTTATTTATATTTTACTCAATTTAAGGCAATTAGTAAAGAGTTGGGTCTTTTTCGGTGTTGGTATAGTAGTGGCCCGTGAAATAGCGGCAATTGATTTGTCATCCAATGCCGTCCCTAACGTCTAATTCAAAGACAATTTCATTGAATAGTTTCGTCAAAACATTACTTTTATTATTATTTGAATTCAATTTATATTAAAATTTAGTAAATCTTTTCCCAAAAATAAAATTAAATGAATTTCTCTTAAAATTATAATCATTTTGTGTTTTGCGCGCATTTGGAGGACATTCGAGGCATTTAAGCCATTCTTTACCTCAAATATTGACTAATATTTCAAATTCTTTATAAAATTATAGTTATTTTGATTTCAATTAAAGTCTTATATAATCTGATAAAATGTCTGAAGAGGAAGAACGAATCGAATTCAAACAATTCTTCGTTGAATTATTTAAAAGAATAGTTAGTTTTGTTCACAATCCCGAGTCGGGCCCTAAGATCGAGTGGTGTCCCTTCAATAAAGAAGATTTTATGTTTATTTATCGAATGGTATTTGGAAAACAACTTCTTAAACAAGACTCAAATAAAACACAAGATCTGATAATTTCTGTCTTTAAAACCAAAGACTTGTCTAAAGATGAGATTTTGGACACCAATTCTGAATCAGATACTGAAGTACTCGAAACACAGACGCCTGAAGAAGAAAATAGTAAATCCCTTACGAAGAATAAGAATCCATTCTATAAATACAATTCATTAGTGTTTGGATTAACTTTTGATTTGGGGATAATCTCTTTCATTGATTTGATTCTGACCATTATCTTCATATTGAATCGCTCATCATATACCGAACTCAACCAAAACTGGTTTATATTCTTGTATTTAACTCTTCTATTAGTTGTCTGTGCTTTGACTCAATCAGAGAGCAATTATTGTCTGATCGGAAGGGGAAGTGTCAGGAATTTAGACATTTGGGTCAAGTTTTACTCATTTCTGGTTTTTGTCGATTTTTCGCTTTTGGTTCGAATAATATTTGTAGTCATTCCTCGCAAAGGGTTTGGTTGGTTCACACCTTTCCTATTATTGTTTTATTTTAGTCGATTAGCGATTTTAGTTGTGTTAAGAAATGTCGGAAAAATTCTCAAACGAAAGACATTTGAATTTAAGTCAAAATTTGTTAATTATTTGAATAAAACCAAATAAAAACTTTTGTATAAAACATTTGAATAATCAATGATTTATTCTTCAAAATAACTGAACAAATATCAAATAAGAATACAATTCAACAGAATTTTAAGTAAATTAAAGGAATCTATTCTTTGAGAGCATTGAAATACAATACAGACATTGAAATTTCATGATCAAGGTTAATTTGTTTTATTTAAAGGTTTCTTTATTCCCAAATATGAATAATAAATAAATATTTTCATCACTTTTTTGAATAAATATTTGCATTAATTTTCATGGAATTAAAAATTGAGTTTCATATAAAAAGGTGAAATCATCTAAGAATTGGTACCACAAATCTATTTCTATTGAAAATGCATTTCATTTGTTTGTTCTTCATTTCGGTCTTATTTCTGTCCGTTTTGTCGAAAAGCTATTCGACTGAAGAAAAAGAGTATCGAATCGAAAATCTGCCGAAAAATGAGTTCATTTTCTCTAAATCATTATTGAATTCTGACGATGAGTTCAATCAAAAAGTTTCCAAAGAATTGGGAAAAGTATCAGGTATTCAAACTTTCAACAAAATATCAAGTTTGCAATCATTCGTTTTGATCTCAGATGATGTCAAACATTTCTTGGAAAAGGTAATGCGCGTCGCAAAGAGCTTAATGAGGGACTGGTTGTTGAAAAACGTATGTATTTTTAAATAATAATCAAAATATGAATTTTAATAATTAATATTAATTAATAATAATTAAAAGATGACAATAAAATTCGCTTCGCATTCACAACGCTTAAGGAAAAGTAATTTTAAGTCTCAAATAGTTTTAATTTCTCTATGATTTTAATCTTTTTAATCTAAAGTCATGCCTTCAGTTTACTCTATCAATATTTAAGTTAAAATCTTATCATGATTACCATGGTCATTCCTAAGTAGTAATAATAAACTCTATTTATATTTTTGATGAATAATAGGAGGACGGAAGCGATGCCTCTGATTCTAAATAATCAATGAATTGACGGAAACTATAAGTAAAACATTTTTTGTTCAAAAAAAAATTTAATAAAAGTTTGTGAAAATACATGAATTACCTCATATTACCGATTATTTCATTATAATTATATTATTATTAATATTAAATTAATCACAAAATCACTAAATACTCATTTAAATTGTAAGTATTAGTGAACTTAAAATGAGGTAAAGTTCAGAAGTAGAGAAAGATATATGGCAATTGTGATGGTGAGGGTGATCTCTTCGGGTTAGTGGACACAACCTTTCTACAGGTGGGACAAACACTTTCCACTTCGAGGGCCATATTAACACAACTATTACAAAAGAGGTGACCGCACAGAGTGGACACAATTTGTCTATTAGTGGATACAATAAGTGGTCTATCGTCCAAACATATAGAACAAACCCATTCGTTGTCTTTGAGGGTTTCTATCTCTTTGCAGGTTTGGATTAATTGTTTTCTTTCTATATGAACGGCCGCCAATTCGTTGACTAGATTTAAGTTTTCTTCGCGACATTCCTTCACTTCTTTTCGTAGATTTTCATTCAATTCTTCCATAACTGAGAGGTTTTGAGTCAAGTTATCGATGAGGTCTTCGTTGGAAAACATATGATCTGCTGAAGAACTACGACTAGTCTTTGGGCGAACGCTTTCCTCTACAAAAATGTCTGCTCTCTGTCCGCATTCAGAGGCGATTGATACCGTTCGAGGGGGTATAGGCGGGGGAACTGTGGGCCTCTTTGTTGGCCGCGAGTCTTCCCTAGATATTAATGGGGGCACTACTGAGCTGTAGAATACAGACGTCTGTACTGACGCCTGCTTTCGTCTTCTACGAGGTGGTGGTCGAGGAGGTGGTGGCGGCGGTATTTGAGGCGGTTGTGACTCTTCTACAGACGATGTGTCTGAATCAATATCCATCATTGGATCGCTTTGACTCGAGCATTGAGATGTATCCACCATTTGGTTAACATTTGTGGAGCTATGCCTGAAAGAACTGCGGGAAAGGCGTCTCATGAAATTCATTTCAATTAATCTATTATTTAATCAAATAAATGCAAAATTAGGGAAAATTTGAGCAAAACTTCATTGAAATGAATTAATGATTGAAACGCATTGGAAGTGAAATTTAGAGACTTCTGTCTTCTCTCAGAATCAAAAGAGAGTAAAACACTTACCATTGAGTTATAGCTGTTTCTAAACATCACAGCAAACATTATTATCACTATTTTCACTGAAAATTGATAAGAATTATTTGAACAGCACATATAGCACAGCATATAATGCTTATGTTCATAATCACAGGTATGAATAGACGCACTAACGGTAAAACATAGGTATCATATCATATGACATATTCATTAACTTTTGAATAATAAAAGTTTAGTTTAGTTTAGTTTTACCGAAAAAATAATAGTTCCAAATGTAGGCTAAAAGTTGTGAGTCTATGCGAAACTGAACCACCAGTTCCTGTAACGCTATCCATAAAAATAACAAAACTCTGACAACAAATACTTCTGAAACTCATTTATTCAACAAATCTTTTATTCATATTTCAAATGAAGTCAATTAACAGTTAATACAATATTTTTCGTTTCGTTTCAAATGAAGTAATTTTAGTGCAAGACTTTTGTCGCAGTTTTTAAGTCTATTATAAAAGGCTTTTATATAAGTTAAGGACAGAATAGCTTTAATTTTACAATAAATTGAAGGTCTGAGCAATTATTCAACAATATATGGGATGATAGTTAAGTTGTCCGTCTTTTAGTGGTTTACGACAAGTCGGACAGTTCTTTGTTTGACGGGTTGTGCTCATCAGGCTTTGAACACAAGAAGAACAGAAGAGATGACCGCAAAACAGGGAAACAATCACTCGTTTGGTGTTAATTATCTTGAATTTATTGTCCATACATAGAGAACAGCGCCATTCCTCGCATAACTTCTCGATTTGGTTGAGTCGGTTCTTATATAAATTGAGCTCTACTTTGGCTGAACTCAACTCTGTCTCCAAAGAGGTTTTATCTTCAGTTAATTGTTCGATATTTTGGTTCAAAATTTGATTTTTCCGCTCTAATACTTGCAAATGAAGAATCATTTTCTCTATTAATTCTTTTACTGAGATTTGACTCTTGGGTTCACTAACTGTTTCTTCAGTTTCTTTATAACTGTTGACAGTTGTTGTTGTCTTTGGGATCATTGAAATGGTTGAACTCCGAAACCCATCTTTTTTGAGCCACTCTTTTGGCTCATCAATTGAGGCCTTCCTCTCGACTAAAGCTGACATCGAAACTGATTTCATTTTTGAAAGATTGGATCCGGAATTCAAATCAGTGAAAGAACGATCTCGATTACCGTTTCTTCGAAACTTTCTAAATCTGCCCTCTTTTTTAACAGAAGAGGGTGAGCTCGGTGTCGAACCGGGAGACATACCCTTAAACAGTTGCATAAATTGACTCATTGTTCGTTGGCTGACAACTATTGGCACAAAAAGTAGAATTTCAACGTCTGTTCCAATAATGAAGTGAATAAAAAAAGACTAAGAGCTCCTCATTTATGGCACTTATTTTACTTCTTTTACTTTTTATAAAGTAATTAATAACTCTTCAAAAAACTGATTAATAGTTTTGATATACGAAGAGAAACACAATTGTGAAATGCAATCAAAAAATATTATCGCTTTTTGTGATAATTTTTAAATTTCTATATCTATTGAGTAAAAAATATAATTAAAATCTGCCATAAAATGGGAAAAACAGTCATATATTCGACACACTATTGATTTGAAATGAGTTGAAAAGGATGTGTAAATAAGCAAATTGTGTCTTCACATGAAGGCTCTCATATCTATATTTATTGCCTATTATTACAATCAGACTCACAATCCCTTTACCAGTATTTCAATCAAATGCCTCCTAAGGTTAGGGGCTGTCTATTCTCAGAGTCAGCTCTTTTGGAGGTTGACTTCCAATACCAGTTGAGAAACACAACAAATACTTTATTATAAACTTATTATAATTTCTATTCACAGTCTCTAAGAGTTTACTAAACTCTTAGATAAATTCAAACACGAGATCAGTATTAAGTCTTAATGTAAAAGAGCAAACAATAAACACTTATTTGACACTCTTTTCGACACTCTTTTGACACAATTAACTAAATTTCACTTTAAATATATTTTTCAACCATTTCTTCACTAATCTGAATGATCTTCACCACAATCTTAAGATAATGTGAAAATAAATCAATTATTCGCTACATTTCTGAAGTGACCCTTAATTCATGACTTCTTATCAGAAGTTAAATAATTTCAAAGTTCATTAAAATCCGTCAAATCTTTAAATCAGATAAAAAGATAAATGTGTTTAATATGTTTAATGTCACCGCTTTTTCTCTTATTCTTTACACAGACCTCCGCTAATAACAACTGAAATGACTTTCAAATATTCTTAGAGTATTTTTTGCGACGCATACATGCATATGTAGATGCCATGCAATGTGCAAGATTATTTTTATAGATGAGTATTTGAAATACAATTGAATAAACGGAATCATCAAAGTTTAAAATTTGAATGAATTGATTGATGAGCCAAATGTGAAATAATTAATAAATTAAATGTCATTATAAGTCGATTAGCATTGAATTTATTAATACTAACAATGAGTCAACACTAAGGACTCAACACTAAGGAAATACTTAAACAATTGGATAATTACTATAGAAATGAAGTCAAACTTATCGGAGAGAAATTTATTGCACTTTTGGTCGCTTAGATTCGTCTCATGAATTGATTCCTCTTATTCATGTTTTTCTCCCTCTTATGTAACTTTATTTACTATAAAACAATGAAATCTGAAGTTTATTTTGGATCAAAAGAATTAAAGATAACTTTCTTTATTGAATTTGTGGATTAGTTTCCATGTCTTTCATGTCTTTTAATATATTTTTATATCAAAAGTAATAAAAATACAAAACAATGAAATGAAATAAATAAAAATGAGATCGAATTTAAACAATAAAATTCTCGGGAAGTTGTCGACCAAAATACCAGACCAGAGGAATTCCTAGTATTTTGTAAATAGAGTTTGCGATCGCAAAACCAGCCATAAGTGACACAGAATTTCTAATTTCAGACAACTTTTGGTTCAGTGAATCGAAGCATGAATTCTATTAAATGAAAAGATTTAATAATAAAATGTATTTATCCCTCAAATACTTACCGTTTGATTGACTATTATATCTTTAGTGCAGATATTTGTTGTTTTCATAGCTATTTGAGGACAGCATGAAAGCGGGTAAGAATTTGGGTCTATATTTGGAGGTCTTAGTTGATCCCAACTGTCATATGAATGTGTGCCACAACATCGGTAGGAGATCTGAATTTCATCCAATAATAAATTGTATTCATTGACTGAGCTTTTGTTAGCCCAAACATATTTTAGAGTCATATCTTTGAATCGATCGTCAATTTTATTATCTTTTAACTGATTTTAGAAATAAATTTCAAATAAAAAATGTATTCAAAGAATTATTTTGGACTCACTTTTGAATTAAAGTAAAAGCTGTTATATGTCGAGAATATCTCAATAAATACCAGAATAAGGAGAAGAACACAAAACTATTGAAAATTGGGATTAAATTAAAGTCAAATCAACAATTTGTGATCAAAATTACCAAAATTAGTATAAATTTGCTTTTGGTATAAGTGGCACAACACCCGATAACTGCTATCAGTATTATAACGAATGAGACTAAAGTGAGAGCAACCGACACTTTAAGGGCACTGATGTATATAATATAGTCGATCGGTTCTTTGGTTCTGGCGGACACACCATTTGAAACAACCAACAGAGAGATGGCAAAAACCTTTTAGGAAACCCATCAAAATTATACAGAATTTGATCAGAAATTCTGATTCAGAATAAGTGAAATACCATAAGAAATGCGAAATAAATATCGAGAACCAAATACTTGAGATATGAATCATCCCATTTGAGATGTCTCAGCTTTTTTGGCAACATTTCACTCGGTTTTGTTTTAAAACATTATTAGTAATCCTTTGAAACAAATTTTTGTCGGTTTTGAGCAAAAAAAAATCCAAAATTTTTTGTTTAGTTTTAACACAAATTCCAAAACAAAGTTATGAAATGCAAAACTTTTTGCTAATTAATCAGAAATGAGATAAAAATCGTAAAAAACTATGAGAACTACTGTCACCTATCGCTCAATAGGCTGTGACTAACTTCTCATTAGTTTTGCCGAATGAATGACACAAAAAGATAATAAATAATTGGCAGATGTTTTCAAATATTGATTCTTAGAAAAAATAAATTACAAATTGACTCGAATTTCGTCATTTCAGTGAAAAATTAAACTTTTTTCTCATTACTTCTCTAAAATTCTGTAAACTTTTGAATTTTATTAATAAATATAAATTATTTATTTTTCAACATATTTTGGCCCCTGACTAGTGTCCTGACGAGTCCACCATCCATAATGACCTTCTCCACCATTAGGTCCACTCGAAGAGTTCACATCAGTAGAAGTTTTGCTTGACTTCCAGGGCTCATCAATTGCTTCAAACATATGAGTTTTGATTTTATTTTGATTTGCCCAAACTCCTATTGCAGTCCAGTATGCTTTCAAATTCTGAACTGTATTCGGAGACTTATTAAAACTGATTCCCTCTGAGGGCCAACCGGTCTCTCCAATCATAACTTCGATATTAGGATTAACGGCTTTAAACTTTGGAACTAAACTCAAGAAATAATCGCCGACGGCTTTGGCCCCAATTTGGGGATTACTGACCACATTATCGGCCGGATATACGTTACACATAATATAATCAGATTCTCTCACAATATTGGCTAAGATGTCGCGCATGGATCCGCTGTCGTTAATAATACCGCAGACATGAATTCTTGTGCCCACTTTCAGATTCATTTGATGGGCTTTTCCTTTATTGTTTCGAATCATATCTAAAATCCTATTACCGGTCGCCTCATTAGTAAAATATTCGTTAGTGAAGGTAAGGCCCCAAACAGTTTTGGGATGAATGGTATTAGCGTCCTGTGCCGCTGAAAATGCATTATTGATCTCTTTTGACTGTAGATTCTGGTCCTCAATTTGCATGATGCCCTGTGCCATTTTTATTGCATCCTGATTCTTGTCCCGATTTATCTGAGCGGCCGCACGGGCTACCAGACAAGTGGAGTCAGTATTATCCCAGGCATTGTTCTGGTTATAGCCGGCGACACCCATACCATATGTCGCAATATAAGCGAATCTTCCGTTCACTACATTCAACATATCTTTGATATCTTGAAGAGAATATGAGTTGAAATACGGGAGTTGTGTTCCCACCCAATGCTTGGTATAGGGAGAGAACGCCACTCCGACATACTCTCGATTGAAGCTTTGACTGACAGCCACCGATACCTTTGTTTTGGTTAAAAGCTTTTATAAAAGACTGAATTCTATTCTATTCTCATGACTTACCGCTAATGCGAACAATAAAACGATTTTATTAAACATTATTTCCAAATATTTTACGGATTTTTATCAACTCTTATAACAATTGATTTGTTTTCCAAATAATTATTATTTCATTTATTCGTATCTTTTATACTAAAGAGTGTAATAAATCTATACTTTGTGACAGATGTTCGGCGATTCATCCATTAAAGTTTGTCATCCATTCCACAAACTATTAATAATCTGTAAATTGTTATAAAATAATTGTTGCTAGGCCAAATAGGCCAAAACTAATTTATCAAGATTACAAAACACTGAAATCAATCGATATTTTATTAACAGATTTTTGAATTAAAAAATTATATATTAATTATATGTAGTTATCGGAAAAATAAAATAATCGGTTCCGATTCGATAAACAAATCCAAAAAATTATTCAATTGTTTGACTTTAATCTAAACCAACGGTCAATTTATACCTCTCGCGTAACAATCAAATCAAAATAAAAAATTATTTTTCCGATAACTAATTATATGTTTCGGAAAAAAGTTCTTGAGTTTTGTGAGCAAACAAATGACAAATAAATGCAATAATGAATTCAATTGAGGTATTCATTGGCATTACTTCTATCGATAGGCTGTGATCTGAGCATAAATATGCAGACAATGCAAAGCAATTGAACGATTGCCACTTCAGTAGTTATGCCAATAATTATCTTAATATAACCCATAATTTGAATCACTTTATTGACGGCAGCGGACGGACACCAAATCTATAAGGATTATAAAAATGTAATTATGTTTTCTCAGCAAATAAATCAAATCCAACCCTATTTTTGACATCTTGTTCACTACACCATTGAATAGATGTTTCGCCATTCACTTTATGATCGCAACAGCTTAAAGGATAAGCTCCTAACGGAACCCAAGTGGGTCGGGAGTGTTCCCAACTTTCCGAACCATTGAAAGCACCACAACATTTGTATTGGCTTTGGATCTGATCTACAAGTTTTGTAGTTTGATCAGTGCTGTCCTTCCAATCAAATTGTGTAATGAGTTGTGAAAACTTTTCATTTGTTTTCGTTATGTTTTGACTATTGAGCTGTAAATACAAATGTTATCGCAATTCAATTAAACACTAATTATTGGTTATCTCTGGGTTTGACTCACATTTGCATAACTTATTGTTCCAAAAATCAGTGAAAATAATGTGAATACAAATAAACCAATTAATAAGAAACAAAACTGAACAAGAGGTTAGAATAGTTAGAAAAAGGATTATAAAATGATGAGTCTTAATTCAAAACTTACAGCAATGAGAAAACTGAGCTGTTTTTTAAATATTGCAGTCAAACCGAAAACGGCATTCATTAGAATCAAAAGACCGGTCACTGTAAAGCATTTCCTAACAATTTTGATGTCAGGTTTTAATTCAAATAAATGTTTGAGTGAACTTTCATTAGATTTAAGGCCAAAATAAGTGAAATATGTAATCATTAGACCAAAAACCTTCAATAAAAAAAGTTTTGATTTCTTTTCAATTAATTAAATTTTTTGATTAATATTTGTGAAATTGATTGCTCACCACAAATGCTATGTTGAATAGAATGAGTGAATTCCTGACACAAACGAGTTTATCCCGTTCCATTTTACACTATTTATCAATTTTTGTTTTTCAAGTATTTGGATATCATTCGTATAACAAAATATTGTGAATTCAGTGAACAAAATATGTGTTAATCTGATGGCATATCTTCTTTTTGTTGTAACTAAGCACCCGTCCTTTTATTCTGTGCTATAAAACTCTTTTATAGTCATTAATAGTTAAGAATATGTGAGAAACAAAAATAATATAATAAGATGTCATAAACTGAATCCAAGTGACAATCACTCAAATGTCATCTGAAATAAGAGTTTGCTTTCAAGAAAAGTTTCAAAAATAGATTTTCATTATTTATTCAGTAAAATAAAACTCATTTTTTGAGGAAATATCTGTCAAAACATTAAAACAAATTCATTAAAAATTAGGCTAAAAATTCAGACATGTATTAACATGTAAAGAGTTGAATGAATTTCACCAATTTCACCATTATCACTTTTTTTGTTAGTTTTTCTAATATTTTAGTAAAATTTTCGCCAATTTTTTTGTTCAAATATTTAAATGTATTATTCATTGAATAATATTATTGATTTTATTGCAAAAATCTATTATCATTGAAACGATAGCTCAATAAATGCGGAACTCATTGATTTGCGACAACCAATACAAGCAATTATTATAAAAGTTGAGACTTATTCAGACTATTCCTATAGTATTGAAGAGAACAGCCTCTCAATGATCATCACTGGATTTGTAGACTCTTTTCATAGATTCAAAGAATTGAAAAATATGTGTAAATAGACTTTTAATGATTGAGTGCTCGCAATCCAGACTTTTTATTGTGAGCGCAAAGAAGGGATCGTATGTTCCAAAGTAATTGATGTCAGACCTGTGGTCAGTGGAAGGGTGACCCTATTGTTATGCATCTAACCTATGGGTCACTGAAATCAGACAATTTGTGACATATTGCGACTCATTTGCACTACCATTCAATCGGATCACATCTGCTCCGACACAAAACTGATTCACTCAAATGAAAAGCTTTTCTGGACTTCACTTTATAAGTGACCGTTTGGTCATTCTATCGCACGATTAGTGAAAAGTTGTGTCAAAATCATATAACTTAAGTGACCCAAGTTTTCAACTTTTAAAGGAGTAAGTAATCTCTTGGAAATTATTATTCTATTATATATTTTATATAATATTATATCAATTCTTATAATAAGAATCTTTTTACAAATAATTATATTTTATTGAATTTAATGAATCATTGATTAAATAATTTTCATATTTTCTAATTTAATTCAATTGTTTAAAACTTTTTCTTTTGAATAATTTGTTGAAATATTTCAAATAAAAACTGTTTTTATTCAAATTTTAAACTTAAAAGAAGTTTTTTTGGTGTCCATTGAATCGACAAAAAAGTTTAGTCCAAATGATAGACAATAAGTCAATCGAAGAGTCAAACCAATCATCGGATGAAAACTCATGGCATATAAAAGGGAAGATAGTATTGAAAGACAGGGATGACACGGATTGTCCCATTTGTATGAATAGAGTTGAAGATAAAGCTTATACTGACTCCTGTTTCCATCAATTTTGTCGACAATGTATTGAGAAGTGGTCGCATAACCACAACAAGTGTCCAATTTGTAGGCAAACCTATTCCTCTATCCTGCATAACGTGCGTTCAGATACAGAGTATGAACGCACTCAACTGTCCAAACCTCTGAAAGGTAGTCATTCGGGAATGTTATTAGTCGATGGAAGTACTGGTCTGTTGTTTACTCCTCTGGACGCCGGGGTTTATATGATTAATACTCGACAAACACCGCATGGAATTCAACAAAACATATTGTTTTTGGCTCCGAATCAGAACTTCATTCTTGAAAACATGGGAACAGACGTGACTTTCGTTAGACCTGAAGAATTATATCTCGCACTCTCAGACTTGGATCAAATGGAAGCTGTCAGACAAGTTGGACACAATACTACTCATGCTATACCTGTTCATAGATGACTCCAACCAGGAGAGGATAGCCATCAATATAATAGTTTAAATAATTGATCGCATGTTTTATGCAAATAATAATGAAATATTCAAAAATAGTGATAACTTTATTGAAAAAATTGATTAAATCGTCAAATCATGAGATCAGTGATGGAGTGAATCATGTTTTGACTGATTTGAGTGTCTAAATGTCTATGTTTTTGCAATTGTTTGAAATGATCATGCTATGTTAAGCTAATTTAAGCCATGTTAAGCCATTCTAAACTAAATTATAATTGTAAACGAGTTGTAAAAGTTATGATTAAAATAGTGATACAATAATTTGTTTTATCGGAAAACCTACGCAAACGTTTCAAACGTAAAGATCATGTTTTTAGTATTCAATTCATTCATTTTCTAAAATAGGAATTTCTAATCGATTTCTAAATGATATTCAGTTTTCTGTTTAACAAACTTTTGTGAAATAAAACAAAAACATTGAATGAATTCCATTGATATTCGTATTGATATCGGATTCCGAATATTTTAAAAATTATTTTTTTCTTACCCTTAATATCATGTTATCAATGATAAGCAATGATTTGACATAAATATAGTCTAATTTCATAACTCATTTCAGTTGATCACTCAAATCACTGCCAAAATCGATTTAACGGTGAAAAAGGTTTGTCACCAAAAATGCTTTTAATACAATCAGGTAAGACATATTATTCTGGGCTCTATTTTAGAGTTAATATTATTTTTATTTTGAAATTTATTCTGTTTTCAGGAATTTCTTTGGGTTTTGTATTATTCACTTCAACTCTAATATTAATAACCAGTGGTTACTGTCCGGCCACTGATTTTTTTCATCCATGTCAATGCTCTGCAACAAATTCTCACCAATTGACCATCACTTGTTGTGGCAAAGATATTGATGACATGGATCTGATGCGAGCCTTCACTCGACTCAATACTTATCTGAACGGTTCGATGTCATCAAAAGTGTTCTTCAAATTTGAAATAATTGAGACATCGATTAAAAACTTATATTTTTTCGAACAAAAACTCTTCAAAACACTTAAGTTCAGAAAGATTTCGATTATAGACAATCAAATTGAAAACTTTGATCCGTTTGTGTTCTGGAATTCCTATCGAATGAACAGACATTTTCATCTTAAAGGACACAAAACTATTGTCAACTATAACCGACGCGACCCGTTGCCGATCCTAAACAGGTTCAAGAGATTGGAAGTACTTTCGATAACTGACACAAATTACGATAGAATTTCAAAGAATTCATTTTCGAGGTCCGATCAAAACTTTTTGAAGAAAGTTATCCTCAAAAACAACGAAATAACTCATATCGAGAGCTGTGCCTTCTTTGGCCTCAAGAATCTCTGTGTCTTAGATCTGAGTCATAACAAAATCCGGAAAATATCTGACCTCTCGTTTGCAATAAAAGGTGATTCAACGCAAAGACTTCTTATAAACCTTCACTCAAACAACATTTCGGACACAAGTCTGAGTCATCGGTCATTCTGTCACTCGAAACGACCCCTTTTTATAATACTTTCGGACAACTTATTGACTCATTTGGATGAACGCATATTCAGTCCTTTGCTTCTGGAGTCCGACCAAAACACAATTGTTGTCAGTTATAACCCCCTGGTCTGCGACTGTCGCTTCCGATGGATTGTTCGCAATAAACATATACTTCGATCAAGAATTTTAGGACAACCTCTTTGTCACGACGGAAGAAGTATATGGAACTACTCTTTAGATGAGTTGATTTGTTAACAAAACTTTTACTAATAATAATTTTCTAACAAATAATCGAAAGATTTTCATTAAATTAATTTATTTTTTGTTGAATTCTATTAAATTGAGTCAAATATTTATTCATTAAACTGTACTTTGAAATGACTATTCACTTAAAAATGATCTCAAATGATCGCATTTATAACATATATTCACATTTATAACTTTGAACCCAAATTTGTTTAGTAATTGAGTCAAAATAATGAGAATTATTTATTCATTGGCTGTGATTATATCGGTTTATATCCTATTTATAAACAGAATATTATTATAATTAAATGAATTTCAAACAAAAAGTAATTTCTTTTATAATATAATTCGATATTCGAGTCATTTATTTGAATAAATTCAAAGAATTCAAACAAATTACAGTTAATTAAAAGTAACTGAATTGAACATACTTACACTGAACACCCTTTGATTTTATCGTATAAATTAGCCAATTCAAAATTTCAGATTGATTAAAGGCTAACATAGAGATACCATAACCTTTAAAATTTTGGGCTGATAGCCAACTTTGAAATCGTAGTCCAGTTAACAGTTTGATACAATAAAAGGAATCATCAAAATTTAAAATTTGAATGAATTTGAATGATTGATGAGCCAAATGTGAAATAATCATTAAATTAAATCTCATTAAAAGTCGATTAGCATTGAATTTATTTATACTAAAAATGACATCTGTTTCACCTGATCAAACGATACCAATCTCTTCGTCCTCTCCAGACAACCCATTCTTATCGAAGAATAGCGATTCTATTCCGGAAATGACATTAAATTATGAATTACGAGTTATTATAACTAATGATTAGATCGTTATTATATCAAATTCAATGATTGTTTTATTTACATTAATATTAACAAACTTTAAATAAATATACAATTATTTGGTTTAATAAATATTTACACAAATTATACAAAATTATTGCAAGAAATTCGAATAAATAAAAGTTGATTAAAAGTGACTTCATTGAAAATGGACAGTAAGATACTGAGCCATTTAATCAATATTTCATTTCTTGATCACTGGGTTTTTCAATTGATTCAATTGGTTTCGGTTTTTGTTTTGTTGTTTCAAACTTTGTTCTCATTATAAAAAGTATTCCCAAAATTGTTAGAATAGCTGTCACTCCCGACACATACACCACTATATGTTTATAAAAGGGTATTGATGTGTGTTGTTCTTCCTCTTGGTTTTTATATGGATTGATCTGTTCGAGGATTACAACAACAGATCCATTCAAAATCTTATCGAAGAAACTCATTGTCCCGAAAACAAATGCCGAAGAAGTCTGAATATATAAGAAGGGATAATAAATTAGATTTAATTCAAATGAATTAATTAGTAATGAAATGACTGACTGTATTTCCTCCGATTAGATCAGAAGTAAGGGCTAAACTGGCGATCAGCATAGTTGTGCCGCCCATTCCGAATAGTAGAGCTGCCCCATAGACCTGCCATTGTTTGAATGATTGATTATCAATTGAACCAAAGTTATTCCAAAAACAAGATCCAATACCAAGAATACAGCCCAACAACAGTAATATCTGAAGAATTAAATAATAATCAAAATTATATTTAAATTTCTTAATCTTTGAGATAAAATAAAACAGTTTTGCGTTGTTTTCAGTAAATTCTCACAAATTATTTAAAATCTAATCAATTCTGTAAAACACTTGAGGAGGGAATTAACTAAATTATCAACGATTTTGATTAAACTCAAATTTCTGGAGTCTATAAGTCTATGCTTAGATTCTAGACATAGAATTAATTGAATTACCAAAAGGTGAAAACATATTGGGAAACCTCAACAAAAGTGATAATTCAGATAAAGGTAGATATGAGGGAAGAATATCTAAGTTATTACCTTTGGTCCTGTTTTTCCTGAAATGTACTTTGAGACGAGTGACCAAATAAATCCACTGATGTAAGTGACGAATGGGATTATGGCTATACTCGTCTGTAATTAAAAATTATTTTATATTTAATTTGAATGTTTTATTGAATATGAAAAAGAGACAAACCTGTCCCAAGTATAAAGTCTTTTGCAGGAATAATGGGGTATAGACTTGAGTCAAATTCACAAAGAGTCGGCAAACCATATAAATGAAAGCCTATAACAAAAATTCGTTATTTTCTTGTAATGAAATCTAATACAATATTTAAAGATAAATCACTGACCACTTTATAAAAGTTACCCAACTTTAGCCAATCTGACCATTTATAGCCTTGAGTGCAGGGATTTGATCCATTTTCAGGATTATCACTTGAGAAGGAGCTATTGTTGGAAATATCTGATCCTTCCCTACATTTACTGGGTATAGTAAACTCATAGACAGAAGATATGGAACAAATTCTTTTGCGGTATTGGTTTCTGCGTATCAAATCATCAGATGAACCATAGGGTGATTGATTGGGTGAGGATGAGGATGGTGTTGGTGTTTTAGGTTCACCAACAAATATGTGAAATAGAATTGAAAAGATGACACCAATAGCACAGACTATATACACCAGATTCTATTGAATCAAAATTCTTATTAGATTTAAAACATTTATAGCTTTTATCAAACATACAGTAAAAACACCGGAATCTTCTTTCTTGAGAGGGGAGTCTCCTTCTCTACTCAATGAAAGCCATGCGATAGTATAGACACAGATAGAAGAGGCGACTGTTGCCGCTTGTCTTCAATAAAAAACAATTAGAATTTCATTTAACTATATATTGAAATAAATCAATACCTGTAAGCATTCAGGGCTACCCTATCCTTGGAGTTTGGACTCAAATCACAGATAAGCGAGACATGACCCACCTGTACCGCTGCCTAGAATTTCATAATAAAATATTGGTTAGTATTTCACAATTAATATTAAATATTGAAAGACATACCCAACCAAATTGAAAAACAACGATAAAGAATCCGTAATAAATAATTCTCGATATCTCCGATGAATTTTCACATGAAATACATTTATTGAAAATGAATGGAAAACTTGCAGAAACCATAACAGTGCCCAATAAGTGCCAGGTCTTTCTCTTTCCATATTTACAAATCCAACTCTCATTTTTTCGGTCGGATTGGAAACTATTTTTTAAACCACAAAATAAGCAAAGAATTTAAATTATGGTAAAAAAGAAAGGAAAGCATTAGTAATTCATACCCAACAAATGGTGTGGCCAATGCATCTGCCACCTGACCTAACAGAAGCAGAATACCAGGGATAGTACCACTGAATTGCATTTTAAAGTAAAATAGAGTATACGAAAACCAAATAGAAGCGCATAAGTCATTGAAAATGTGACCAAAACTGAAGAATAACTTTGTTTTCCACGAAAGTCTACTCAATGTTTGACCATTTGAAGGGTTATTCTGATCACTATTTGGACAATCGCCACCAGGCCTTACATCATATGATTTAGTAAACATTTCTTACTGAAAGTTGTATAAAATCTTCAGTGAAATATTGAATATTCTTTTGAGTCAATAGAAATATATTCTGTTTTTGAAGACAATTGCTTTGAATCCTGTTTTTATAGAGAGAATTAAAGATTGAAATTTGATAGAGAAATACAATTAACCAATCAATGAATGCCTGTTTTGATGGCAATAATACCAGTTATGAGTTGATTCATAACATTATTTGGAAATACTTTTATTTTCTTAGTAAACATTTGTATAAAAACATTTTTATAACATTATTTACATTTAATAATCAGAATACTATCACAAATCATAACCAAACCTTCGTTTCTATTATTTTTACAGAATTTGTGAAACTTTTTTCACATAATTATATAATTAATTATAACAGTTCCTGGTCTATAGTCCATCATATGCTCATCATATTATGTTTTTCCTTCAATAAAATTAGACAGGAACAAACTATTCTCAAACATAGAGAAAGTATTCTATTTTTAACTAAAATTTTTAACTATTAGAAATATATGATGGGTCATTTTTTGAATGTTATGGACAATCACAATAATTTACTTACTTTTGTTAATTATCGAAATTAAGAGAAAATTCGTAAAAATGTATTCACGATTATGCAAGATCACATTTGAAATAGTCTCATCAATTTTCTCAAGAAACTGTTCTGAACAAATGTAAAGAATAAAATTCCTTTTATAAAGATTTTTGAGACATTTTTGTGTAACTCATAAGAAGTGTTAACTTTGATCCCAAAATCATTCGAAAAGTTTGAACAAAAATTAGATCCTTTTTTTGATAAATTCGTCACCAAATGGAAAATTTATTGATTTTTATTTTATGGATTATGTATTCGATAATAATAGTGGATTGAGTGAAGTCATCCCAACAAGAATGCGAACCCTTTGGTTATTCTCCAATTGGTTTTACATATGACTTCGATGTATCTCAAATTGAATTATTTTGACAAGGTCCAATTTTATATATTAATGGGAATAGTTTCGACAAAACAAAAATACCTAAAGGCTAAAGGGGTATATCCTTGGTCTATCTCATTTTTAATCAATCAAATTACAAATTTATCAATAATTAATCATGAGAGTTTTTCAAATGACATAACATATGATACGTGAAAGGACAGTCGTCAGTCAAGTAAACACTTGAATATTGAATTGATTTGTTATCAATTTTCCAGTAAAATATAGTTTTTAAATACCATCTATACCTCCACCAACTGAGTCAACGCACTGATAATTGGGTGACTCTTAATTGAGTTCTCAATTATTTTATATTTTAAACAAATATTTTGAGCAATCAGTTAGTTGTTGTCACGCATTGGCATAATTTTTATAAATGTGTATGGTCAATTGATGAGCGATTACAATCTATTGCGTTTAATGGTTTTGAATGCTAAGTTTTAACCGAATTATCATGCTAATTTATATTCTGTCCCGAATTCAAAATTGTAAAGAAGGCAACCAAAGGAAAGAATCGCACGCTTAACATATGTTGGCATTTCTCCAGATAAAGGATAGACACGCGAAAGGTATTAAACGATTTACCGATATTTCAATCAATACTTGACTTTTGAGTCGAGATTTTGATAAGTTTTTCATAATTACAATTCATATGAACTACAACTACAAGTACTCAACAAATGCGGATTTTCACCAGGATTTCAACATAAATTGTTTGTTACCATTGAATCAACAAAAATATTAGCAAGCTAAATTCCTTGCACATTCCTTGCACCTTAATTATGTAATTTTATTAAATATATCATTAAATGAACTTTGAAATTTTGATAACATTGTAAATATTTACTTTAATTTTACTTTTCTCAGAAAAAATTCCTTTCGATATCCTATTAGAGGTCAGAATAGAGACTAATAAAGACTAGCCATCAAATAAACAGACTTTATCTCGTTATTCAAATTGTGTCAGATTAGTAGTCAGAAGTCAATTACTGTATCAATAGTTATCAATGGTATGTTAACGCTTTTACGGGCAGATATATAAATATATATTTTCTTGATCAGAATTAATAGGTAAACTCAATGAGCCAATGAGTCAAAATAGTTGACTGATTTTGACTGAATTTAAAAATAAAATTTTATGAAATTTCTATGGGAAATCAACTGTTTAAAATGAAATAGCTCTGAAACTAATCAAGATAAAAATTTTATGAATTGATATTCTTGATATGTTTGGTGAGAAGTATTTTTACTGAAAATTTAATGGGGGTGTCTCAAAGTATTTTAGAGGAGGCGGGTTCAAAAAAGTGGGCGTGAACAAATTTTACCTAGCATAATTTTTTCCTCTTTTTATTCTGAACAAGAAAATATATGTATATGGGTCTGCCCGTAAAAGCGTTAACATACCGTTATCAATTCATTACAAACATTCAAAGAATTCCTTTTAATTTATTAGTAAAAAAAGAGTTTGATTTTCCAATGGAATACATTATAGTTAATATGAATCAGAAATAGGAATAAAGTTATTATCAAATTTTCAATTAATCCTAACATAAGACAGAATTAAAGCAACAATCATAAAATAGTCCTTCAAACTGAAACTTTTCAATCATTCAATATCACGCAATTCTCAGCTCAAGTCTAATGCAGTTTAAGTTTAAGGTTTGACTAAAATAATAATAATCTGAAAAAAAATTAACTTTTGATAAGAAATTCTCATCAAAATTGTCTAATAAGCGAAGATTGTCTTCAAAGCAAAGTTAAGGTCAGGAAAAGAGATAATCGTTTGAGAGAGAAGACAACGAAAAGTTCATTTGCAGACCAATTATGTAACACTTCTGAAGGTAAGGCTATTGAAGCCAATTGTAAGGCATTTAAGACATGCGTTCGCTTCTGATTGGCTGACAATAAAAAATTCAAATTTCAAACTCTTCTCCTATTATGTGATCTTTTGATAAAATATTTGTTTATATTTATAATATTTTTTGATAATTATATCTAATCTATGATTAAATTTATATAAAATTTTATTTTTCACATAAATCTATATTTAAATAATCATTTAATATAAAAAATGTCGGATAACAACAACTTTCTTAAATTCAAATCAATGGTGAGATAATTGTTTGCATTTTATTTGACTTTGAATTTGATTTATTCATTAATTTCTTGTCATTTGATCTTAAGATTGGTCTCAAAGGCCGTGATTTAAACAAATCAAATGTAACACAAAATTCATTTATGAGTTTAAATAACTTAACCATTTCATCGACTTTTTCGATGAATTCATTCAAAACAAACTCTTTTAAGAAAATGAGAAGATTTCTGACGTCAACCAAATTGACCAGAAATAAGACATCAGTTTTGTCACCGAAAAATGTTAACAACGAATTAGAGGCAAAGGAAAGAGCAGCTGAAGAGAGGGCCAATCAGATCGATGGCCTTCGGATAAGGCCTTCAATCTCTTCGCCTCAAATTATGAACCAAAAACCACATCTGACTCAGAAGATACTTTCGACCCCTTTAACTACCGCTCCTTCAAATAGCCGTATGTTTTGTCGACAATCGTCTAAATTATGGATCGAAAGTATACCAAAAGAAAAGGCAAATGAATTCAAAGCGTCTTTCAGTCCATACGAATACAAAAGACAAGAAGCGATCCATGAGTTAATGGCCGGTGAATTGGATATGTGTTACGACTTGGGTCTGATTGAAGCCACGTATCAGAACTCTTTGATTCACTTAGAGATCATTGATGAGAGCGAAGCCTTTCAGATATTCGGTGATTTGCATGCATTGCATTCCGTCCACTCATCGCTGGCCGCAGAACTTCAATCAATGCGAGACCAAAACGGAGTCTTTGGATCTGTCGGTAAAATACTGATCGATTGGACGCCACGTCTCGACGTTTACGAGAAATATTGCGCCAATCAAAGGACAGCCAAACAAGTGCTCGAACTCAAGATAAAAAGCGATAAACGTATGAATGACTTTCTTCAGCGCTGTCTTCAGTCGCCTTTTAGCCGACGCCTCGATTTGTGGGCCTTTTTGGACGTTCCTCGCAATCGATTAGTAAAATATCCGCTTTTGTTGCGATCCATCAAAAAATATTCTTCAGAATCCAGTTTTGATTACAAAGCGATCGAATGTGCGATAGTTTTGATGGAAAAAATCATATCACGAGTCGATTATCTTATGGGAGAAGAAGAGTCCAAAATATTGATCAACAAAATAGAATTCGACAGAAATTGTGAATCAAATTACTGTTTAACGGACGCGAAGGCAATTATCTGTAGCGGAACTCTTCGCAATTCTCGCGGAACTAAACTTCTCTGCATTTTATTTGACACCTGTTTCGCACTGACCCGACCTAACGATTCAAATCTGTTCGTTCTCTACAGACAACCCATTCTTATCGAAGAATTACGATTCGATTCCGGAAACCACATAAAAATCGGCGGTTCTCTCAACAGAACATTCAACGGATCTGCGAATAATAACAAACAATTTGTTTTCAGAGTCTATTCCTCATTACGTGACATCACTTTCACTCTTCAGACGAAGGATTCCAATAGTCTTAGGCTTTGGTTAAACAAATTGACACAAATTGTAGACAAACAGCAAATGAAAAGAATGACAAACAACCCAACCGTCCCTAAAATAATGTCCAAAATTCTTAAGGAACAGAATCACATCAAAACAAACGACACGAGTGAAGGCTCGCCCCGAAAAAAGCTCAAGTTTTCAAATGACGATATCGTTGTCTCAGATGAGTGTCTCGTTTAGAGACGGGAACAGAGTTTTTATACTACTTTACGGAACAAATTTCACGAGAAATGCCTTAAAATTAAATTATTTACAGTTTTTTTTAATCACTTCTTTCAATGATTTCAATACAGAAATGAAATGATATCTAAAATGAAACCAAAAAACAGATAAAATTTTAGTTTAAATAATAATTAATAATATATTTCTTCCTCTTTAAGCTACGAATCAATTATTGGTTAATAATTATGAAATAAAATCTTTTGTTTTTATAACTCTTTAGTCAACAAATGTCTGATCTTTTTATATAAAATGATTTATGAAAAACACTTTGAATGCAAACACTAACCGATGGGTCACTTAATTGGACTGTTTCTCTATCAAAGCGATTACCTCTTCAGGTGATAGTCTTTGCATTATCTCTAAGTCTTTGATTGGTGGCGACTCTCGTACTGTTCGGGTGATTGTATCCCTTAAATGCTTCCAATCGTGTAATTTATTCATATAATAGTGGAGTTTCTCCTCGTTCTTCATACATGAGTAGACGCGACACAACCCTCGATAGTCATACTCGAGTCCACTGTAACCGACGCCAAACAATTGTATTCCAATACTAATGGATCGCAAATAGAGTTTCTCCGCCTTATCGTAAAGACTCATATCGTAGTTGTAAAGCGACGCCAAATGACCCAAAGATAGACTGACTTCGTAGTCATTGGGACCCAAAAGACGTTCTTTTATACGAATGGCTTTCAGATGCATAGCCTCCGCGTCGTTATATCTTTTCATTGATTGGTAGAGTCGGCCCAAATTGCCGTAATGTTTGGCCGTCTGGACATTGACTTCTCCGAAAGCACTTCTGGCCATATCTAAGGCCGATAAGTGTAGTTCACGGGATTGAATCAGCATTCGTTGTTCTTCGTCTTTATCATGGTGATCTATTGCTATCTCTTCCAATATCAATGCCTTAACTCTTTTGGCTGACGCCAACAGAAGATGATTTTCAGGTACCAATTGAGTGACAATACTCATAGCTTTGTTCGCATGGAAGCTGGCGTTCAAGAAATTACCGGAACTGTATTCGTGAACATATGAGGCATAACCCAACTCTTCGTGAGTCATAGCAATCAACAGATTTGTGACGTTATTGTCGTTTAATCCAAAGATATATTCGCGTATTTCGAGAGCCATTTCATATAACTTAACCGAATGACTGATTAGATCCACGTTTAAGAGATAGAAGCCATAGTCGAGGAAGACATCGGCCAGTTTCAGGTGTATTACTCCGATCGCGTATTTGTTAACGTCTTCGGACACTTCGAACGTCTCTTTGCAGAGAATCATCGCCTGATTTATAAGAGTTTCGGCTCTTTTGAACTCTCGTTTAACGACAGCTGTTTTGGCCGCCTGTCGGTAGACATCGATTACTGTGAGAACAGGTGTTTGAGGGGTCAGGTGTTGGATAGACTTTATGGCCCACTTATAAGACTCGTTGTAATAACTCTGAAAGAAGAAGAGTTGTGCGAACTCTGCGTATACTTGAGATAAATTAAATCGACTCGAGTTGGAGGACATGTCGTACTCTTCGATCATTGTCTCAATGACTCCCATTTGAGTCATCGCTTCTTCGAAATAACAAAAAGAGTTTAGAACTGAAAGCAGTTTCCAATTGCACTCAAACACCAATTTCAGAGCCATTATGTCTTTCTTCAGAGAGTTTTTATCAAAGATACCAATCGCTAGTCTTAAGACGTTTTTGCTTAACTCATACCAACCGCTCTCTTTCAGGAAAGTACCCAATTGTAGGCCTATCTTCAGTTTAGTCATTCTGTCCATAGGTTTAGAAGTGTCTTCACCCAGAACTATATGATCGGGAAATTTGTCGTCAGTACTGACATCGCGACACAATTGTCGATATTCGTCAACAATTTTACGTCCGATTCCGAGATCAAAGTCCATAAGACTCTGAAAGACGTAATGAATTGAATTTCGTCTCTCTTTTAGTTCGGTTAAGAAACGGAGGATTATCTCTAAATCAGTGAAATAGTTCTCCAAATAGTAATAATTGCCATTAATTGACATCTGATACAAGACATCAAACAAGACGTGTGTCGGCAAACACTTCAATGTATTTGATTCGTAAACAATTAGATCCGTTTTGGAGACAATCATAACACACGATTCGTACAATCCTTTTGTGGCCATATTTTCAGACCTCTTTTGTCTCCAATCAGTGGATCAGGTGATCAAAACAGTAAATAACGAATTTGTTTAATGAATTCTTCAGAGAATATTTGACGAAATTTTGACCACAAATTGATTTCGTAATGAAATCTAAACCAAAATAAATTGATTTGAGTTTAATTTGTTAATCAGTTTTGAAGTGAACTCTAAACTAGTTTATGACAAACAGCTGTACCAACAGTTGCGCACAACAACCCTCACTATCATAGGATGTGCTCGATTTCAATCACAATTCAAACCAATCAAATCAATTATTAATGTTCAGGAAATGTCTAATCTTTTCAATATTTTTCAAATAAAATGATTTTATACTAAAAATATTGTCTTATTTTGAGATAATCTCTAATCCTTTATCACAATTTGTAACATAAATTGGGTTTACCTGTAGTTTAAATTCTTGGTGACGTCAACGGAGTACAGGTTTAAAGTGCCATCACTGCCATCATTGCGGAAGATATGGCCCATATGTATAAGTTTAAGATTTAACACTATTGACAGAGTTATGCACATTTATTAAACATTAAACAAGTTCACAACAGTTCAGAATCCTTCATCTTCTTAGAAAAATAAGGAATTTCTTTACTACAAGTTAGGCGTTCCCTTCATTTTTCTCAACTCTGATTAGGAATTCAATGGAAAGACTTCTGTTTCAAAAGCAAATTATAGATAACTTTTTGAAGACTAAAGAAGAAGATCAAAAAATGATGACAATCATCAGCCAATTGTGATTCAGTATAATATTAGTCTCTTTAAGAACATGAAAGTGAATCTGAATCTGATTGGATAACAACAATATTTGGATAAACACAATCAAATGATCAATAAGAATACCATATCAGTGGTCATATCAAATCTCTTCCTTATGATTCAGAGATTCAAAGTTCAAAGATGAGGCTTCTCTTAAGATTTCATGTGATTCAAAGTAAAACATAGAGTTTGGACTCCTTTTCAAAATATTTATTGATTTTATCGTTTCATTGCTTTTACTAATCAAACAAAATATT
>JAQIXD010000275.1:0-31674 GCA_034699985.1 Minunthozetes semirufus
ATCTTAAAGCGTTTTTCATTGTTTTTATTTATGCGAAAAATATTTCTAATAAATCATGAAAATTGAGCCAAAAGTTCATAAGAAGATATTAAACAAAATTCTTTTGACTCAATATATCAAGTAAATGCTCTTTTCATGAATTCTTCTAAAAGGAATGAATTCGTCATTATCATGATATATTTGTTTTTGAATTTCACATTATTAAGCCATTTATCACTTTATTTGATAGTTAAACGTTTGATTGAAAATTAAATGAAAGGGTTTAAGCAATTAATCATTTTAATTGATTTTTAAACCACGAAAACAATTATAGAATAATTTGTTTGCTTTTTGGCGATAAATAAATGCAAGAATATCTCAAATAAATGTCGCGTTTAATAGTTTTCATTAATGTTTCAAATGGTTTTGTTTATCACAAATTGATTAAATGTGTCTTCAATTCGACCAAAAATATAAACTCAACTAATATAGAGTGGAAAAGGCTTTGCTTTGAGGCGACTTATTCTTGAAAATAGTTCCCAGTTTGTTAACATCGATTCTTTAGCTGAGTTTTTGTATTGTGTTTGTCTTTGTTAACATACCTGCAGCAATTTGGAGCACTTTTAAGTTGAAGACTATTGTCTTTTAGACAGATAATTAATTAACTCCAAAGTCAATGATTTCTCAACAAATAAGAGTTAATATATTATAAGAATATATTATTTAATAACTGAGTAAACATTTAAACGATTTAAGAGTCAATGAAATAAATTTTTATTGAAATTCATATAAACTTTGATTTCATTGTGTTTTTTGTCTTTAAATAAAATGAGTGAAAAATATTGAGGTTTAAAATAACTGAAAAGTTTTTGTTGCCTTTATTTTGTGCCGATATTTGATGATTGGTTTTTGGAGGTATCTCTCGTCACAAACAGATGTTAAATAACACAAAAGTGAAGCCAAAATCGCAAAGCGAATGAAAGGCAAAATTTTTGTGAGATTTGACAAATTGTTGGTACTATTGGTACTATGAAACAGACGAAACACAGGAAAAGAACCGCAGGTTATGTGTTGAGCGAAAAAATACGTAACACAAGTAATAGTAATCGTATTGCGGTCTTAGTTCTCATTCTGGTTTGACTCCAGTAGTAGTATTAGTAGTTAGAGGTGGCTATCGATTTGAAGCCAACTATAAAATGCACATAAATATATAACTATCGATATAACAATCAAATTATGGAATTTTCATCAATTTATTCTCCAATTTGTTCCGAATAAATGAATTTTATTGCTTACTCTTTATAAAACAATTCCGATTCTTTTGCATCAGAAGCCATAATATATTTAATAATAATATCAATAAATGTATTGAAAATTCACATCTTTTTCTTTATTATGTTTCCGCTATTTTGAGATTCCGACAAAAATATTAAAAATACTCAGAATTTAAATTTAAATTTCCTTTTTTCAACCGAAAAGTACAAGAATTCCGATACTCTTTATCATTAATTTGAAGACTTTTCACGACATAGTTTCAAAGATGCTTTCCTTTGAATAATTGATTGATTTTAGGTTTTATTTCTGACTATTAACTGTTGATGTAATAGTCTTTCAATACATTGAATTCTCGAATGAGTTTTAATGCAAATTCTGGCAAAACTGAGTCAATGGAGTCAATCGATAATGGATTTTGTGTTAAAATAATGGGAATAGATTTTTCACTTACTATACACTGACTATACCTGAAGTTAATTATTTATATTTAAACCAATGTTTTCTAAATTAATGCTCCAATTCATAGACCGATGAAAATAAAGACAAACAGTAAATAAAGAGTGATTTGAACTCTCGTTGGAATCAAAATAAATTTTATTTAATAAACGAAACATTTTTCGGTTCATAAGATAGTATCGAATGATTCGTGATTTCATCCATTAGTCGAGAGCCAGACATAAAGTTAACAGAAGGGAGAGCGAGAAAGAGAGAGACCATACCTGTGCCAGAGATAACTCGGTTGAGTTGACTAAAGCATAAGAGAATTGAAAATCAGAAATGGATTCTCAAAGACGGGTAAATCATATGATATGATTCATAAGGTGGTGGACACTGTGGTGGCAGCGATGGCGAAGACTAAGGCTTTTATATCACGCGATATTAGTTTCTCATTGCAATGACTTTTCGCCACAATATTTCTTAACTTCTTTGTTGACTATCTGTTTGTTTGTTCAGTAAATGTCATTATATTATGCTTTAGTACAATACAATTGACACGACTATTCCAGTCCAACATTATTAGTGAGAACTGACTTCGATATCTCGCCCTCACCTCAACTCAATCGCATTCAACGATAGCGTAAAGAATTCTCAAATTTGGTCTTCTCTTTGATTTGTTATCATTAAGGCATTCATTCAGTTATCGATTTCTATTATCTGTCTTTAATGACCAACAAATTTATTTATCATTTATTTTATTTCAGATTTATTTTGGCTCTAATTTTGGCTCTAATTTTGTTTTCCAAATCAATATTAAACTAAAATTAAAACTAAAATCGTTTTCACATTAATTACTGTTTCTCTAAAAACAAGGTATTAGTGAAAAACGTACGCAAATAATGGATTCAAATTAATGACCACTTTTTCTCATTAACTCATATTTCAAAGAAGTCCTAATTCCGGTGCTTTTAATCATTTGAAGCCCTCATAATTACTCAGACATTACATCAACATTTGAATCTTTTGATTAAAAAAAGAGCAAAAATAGAACTATAATTATTAAATTGCACATCCCTGACATCCCTGACAATCCAATCAAAATCAATAAATTGAAACGTGATGCCAATGCCATGAGTTTTTCACCACGGAATTATTTAATACTTTTGACAGATATCATGATAATTTATATGATAAGTGTAAGCAATTCAATAAATACTAATAAAGTTCGATAACATATTGCAATTCATATGAAATAAAAGTCAAGTTTAGGCCAAATATGAACGAATGGAAATACTTTATATACTTAACCTTAAGATCTGATTATTTTTCACTTTTTATAAATGGATTCAATTATTTGTTGTCATTTGAAATGAATTATTTTCCTTAATTACGAATAATATTTATTTAATGTCAAAATACATGGTTCGAGCGGTTCACTATGATTGCAATTTTGCTCAATTGTGTGACACTGGGTATGTACCAACCTTGCTCAGATGATGAAAACTGTTCGACGCCCCGATGCAGAGCATTACAAGTGTTCGATGACCTGATATTTGTATTTTTCGCGATTGAAATGCTCATCAAAATGATCGCAATGGGAATAACGGGCTCTAAAACTGCATACTTATCCGAAACGTGGAATCGATTGGATTTCTTCATAGTTGTCGCGGGGTATGTATTAAATCATTTTTAATGCTCTTAAGAATATAATTAAATATTCAATTAATTATAAATTAAGAACAAAACCAGTGAAACCTCATAATTAAATCGGGAACTTATCTAAGATTTATTGCAGAAACTTATTTATAAAGTGTTTATTTTGAAGACTCTTTCAGATAGTTTTGATGACTGAATTAACTAATGGTTAATGAAATGAGTTAAGCAAATATCCTTTTTATTCGTCTCTCAAATGTTTTATTATATGATTCACTCAAAGAAGTCTCCGAATAAAATGATGTTAAAAGTTATTACAATTTATAAAAATATAATAATATTATATTCTCTGACAATAAAAAAGTATTTCATTTTGACGCCAATCGATATAAAGTCAAAACGAGTTAACTGTAATTTAAGTGACATTTAATTTTGAATATAAATCAAACGATTCTTTCATTGAATATATTATTATTTTTGCTTAAAAAGTGTTATTTTGAGGAAAAAATGATAAACTATTTGATGGAAAAAAATCACTGAATTTAAAGAAATTTTATCGAATTTTCTGGAAAATCGATTAAATTCTGTTTTCATCAGAAAATTGTTTGAATTTTTGAATATATTTTTGAATGTATTTCATATGTTATTCAAGTGTTTCGCCAAAGTTTAGATTAACTTTAGTTTCGTTCGGAATATAAAAGTTTTCATAATTTCAAATCTCATATGAATTTTAAGTCAGAGCAGGAATATTGACATTTACTTTGACATGAATTTCATGTTTTATAACTTCAAGACTTATTTATAAGACTTCTTAGTGATCGATAAGGCTTTTAGTGATAAGAATTATTTTTATGTTATTTTTGTGTCCCATTAATGATAATATTCTTTAAAAGTTCATTAACTAAGAACTCGATATCAGATTGAAATCTCATTTTATCGGATACGCATACAATCATACAATGATGGGCACGGGTTTAGATATTGTTTAATATTTCAGCTGAAATAAACTCTCATACAATTTATAGAGACTAATATTAGAGACTAATTCTTTGAGGGAAATAATTTCTCTTTATTCTGATAAACTTTTATAAACATAATTTAAGTAAACATGGTAGTATTAGCACTCAATTTTCAACAAATTTTCATTTTTGTTAAACGATTTGATTTTTATTTTTCTTCTTTTGGTTAATATTGTCTAAAATTTGACGTAAATTCAGGAGAAAGCAATGAATGAGACTTTTTTCTGACAAAACTACAAATCAAAAATTGCTGTTAATATCGTTGGAAAATATTTTTAAATAAATGGGTTTTTGTTTAAATCAAATATTTATGAATCAATTTTATTTGTGGTGCAGAAGTGACTGCCATTTGTCATATCATTTATTTTTTGCCTGAATTTCATTATTTTGTATAATTTATTTTTTTAAGAAATGAACAGAATTTTAGTCAAATGCACAGAATCTCAGAATTTTTGGAATACTCTAACAAATGTGTTATAAAATAAAACAAAGAATTAAAAAATATTCAAAACATTTGAAAACATTTTCAAACATTAGAAACCTTTTAAGAAAATTGAGTGAATTTTATGAGAAATTGATATTTTTCTTATAGAGCTCTCGAGTATTGTTTGGACGTCGGAAACATGAATTTATCGGCCATAAGGACTGTGCGAGTGCTGAGACCATTAAGAGCAATAAATAGGATACCGAGTAAGTCGTGGCTAATACTGACTCTTTATATTCACATTGAATTTGTATGATCGGTCGTAAAGGTATGCGAATTCTGGTTATGTTACTCCTCGACACATTACCGGTCAGTATAACTGTCAATATATTTATGAAATGAAGAAATAGAGTGAAAACCTATTTTTTTATGTTTCCTTTGTTCAGATGTTAGGAAATGTCCTTTTGTTGTGTTTTTTTGTTTTCTTCATTTTTGGTATAATCGGAGTACAATTATGGGCCGGTCTTCTGAGGCAAAGATGTCATCTCGTTTTGCCACCTAATGTGTCGACTCCGAGGTAAACATCAATCGTTTTCCCCTCTTTTTCATTAAATTTTACACAAAAATGAATAATAGTTTTATTTTTATTATCGATTAAACTCTGGAATAACTAAAGGAATAACTTTTTCAAAATATAACAAAACATTGAATAAAAAACTGCATTCAATTAATTGAAAGGATTTCTGACACAAAACCAATACAATAGTGTTGTCGACAATCGGATAACTTTTCAATATTTTTATAATAAATTATTTATCACTGCTTTACAAGTCATAGGGATGAGTTCACAGCTATTAACCTGGTTATACAACATAACAAACAACAGTTCACTTTTAACAATCTATAAATTATATTAAATATTTCTTATTTCACAACAAAAAACCATTTTTCAAGTTTTGAATGAAAAATCAATTTCAAATGCATTTGATTGTAATTTGATGAATAAATTCAACAAAAGGCTCCGAATAGAAAGTATCTTACATTTTGTAGTCATTCCGTAGGAACTCATAAAATATATGAATGACCACAACATTAAACATCAAAATGCAGTCATTGAGAAGAATATAAACTTGTTATTAGTTTATTGTTCATTAAAAATAGGATTACAATCACTCTTTACAGCGAATAATAAGGTCAGGTAATAAAATTTTTCTGCTCCGGATAACCATCCGGTAATTCTTTATGAGGGTAATCAAAACTTTATGAAACAGAATTGAATTTCTAAACATGATCATAATAAGAAAGTTGTTTCATCTGGATGTTTATACGGGCATAAATGAAAAATAAATGAATCTGTTGTTAAGATGTGTTTGACTTTTTGCAGGTACAATATTTCCGAAGTATACGTTCAAAGAGCAAAAGTTTTACAGTAAGAATCGATTCGTTAGAATCAGTTATTAAGAGTTTTGCATAACAGTTATGCAGTCGTTCGCAATAGTAGTGAAAGTCTATAATATAATGCATTTTTACATTCAGTCATATAATAATGATTTGCAGTCTTTTAGAGGCATGTAATGGACATAAACATCAATTTGTGTCCGATTTATGTTTTCATTTAACTATAAATTCCGTTCTTTTATGAAAAGAAAAATTTAACTTTCATTGCATTTATCGTTATTCTTATGTATTGTCTAATGTATGTCCTCTCTCTTTAACTATTCATTTGGGTCACACATAAGCAGTGATTTTCAGAAGATCTAAAAAATAGTGATTTAAGCGAATCGTTATTTCAATAATGATTATTGACAGTTGTTTGTCATCCATATTTTGATCCAAAATCTCATATTCAGGACCATTTTAGGAACTAATATACGACAAAAGTGATCGAACAAATCAATCATATTATCTTTGAGGGAGAGTGAGGGCAGAGGGAGCGCAGGTTAAATAAACTGATCCATTTTCTTTCAGATATTTATATTATTCCAATCAATCTTTAGAAATGTTATTAACTGCAACTCACAGTTCAATCAAAATGTGATTGAATTTTCATTATTTAATCAAAAAAAGAAAAGATTGAGATAAGCCATCAAACAATCTATTATATTCTTTGCAAAGCAATGCAAGTTAGCCATGTCAAATAATATTCGGGTTTATATCATTTTGTTTCCCCTAATTGAACTAGCCACATCTTTTGTTTTTTAACAATTTGAATTTATCTACTTTACTAATCTTATTCCTTTTTTAAATAAGGAAAGTATCAAAATTAAATATTTAGATTTTCTGAAGAATTCTTTAATATGTGATTAAATGGATGACTCTGTTGGTGACCATTTGAATATTCTGAGAATCACTTTATGAGTGCCGCAAATATTAATACATTTCTGTAATTTATGCATAAAATGTGTAAAACTTTGTTTTAATTTATGATTTTTTGAATGAAATTCTGGAAAATTTTAGTTTAAGTTAATTAAGAGCCAAAACAAGTATTTTGTTAATCAAATGTAAGCCTATTTTAGTTTCATTAAAGTCATAATTCAAATGCGATTTCATGTTTTGATTTTTCCGGAATTTGTTTTCAGAAAATTAATGAATGAAAAGTTATTTAACGAATAAATAGTTATTTCGTTGAAATTATTCTTTTGAAGAAATTTATTGAATTTTTTTGCTCAAACTTTGAAATGTTGTGAATCTCTAAGTCATGACCTGAAGGAGCGATGCTTTGAAAATCTCATAAAATCTAATCATTTATTTATACTTCTGTTTGCGATTCCAACGAAAAGCATATTCAGAATGTTATCCATGGAATCAGTCTTTGCTTTTCTTGTCATAAATTCATTTCCAATAATTTCTCCATTAATTGCAATAATTTGTCTGAATTTAAGATTTAATTATATTCTCTGGATTTCAGTCCTATCCCTTCATACTATCAAAACACTGATGCGGACAAAGAATATATCTGTAGTCTTGACAAAGATAACGGGATGCACCGTTGCGTTAATTTGCCATCATCCAGGTACTATCATATGGTTTGCAGAGATAGAGCTCATCCCTACAGTTATAACGATCCAAATGACACGAATTGCGTTAATTGGAACCAATACTACACCGAATGTAAAGCTGGAGATAAAAATCCATTTCAAGACGCGATCTCCTTTGATAACGTAGGGATGGCGTGGACAGCCATCTTCTTAGTTATTAGCCTCGAGGGATGGTCAGATATTATGTATTATGTTCAAGACGCCCACTCCTTTTGGGATTGGATATATTTTGTGCTTCTAATTGTGGTTTGTTTATCACATTTAATATAATTATTGAAAATATCAAAACTCAGTTAAAAACAAAATAATTTCAAATTAATTACTAAAAGTTGGTTTTATTGAATAAAAAAAAATAGATTGGATCATTTTTCATGATAAACCTATGTCTGGTAGTAATCGCTACTCAATTCTCTGAGACTAAAAAACGTGAAATGGAGAGAATGAGACAGGAAAGGGCCAGGTATTTAATCTTTATACGTTCAATAGTTAATTAGATTAGAGTTTTGGTTAAATGGGAATTAATTAAAATAATTAACTGAGACTCAGGTGTAATTCGACGTCAACTCTGGCCAGTTATAGTGCGTCCGAACCAAATAACTGTTACGCGGCTCTCATTAAATATTTAGCCCATTTGTACCGCAAGTCCAGACGAAGAACCCTCAAGTGGTACCGACAGAGACAAAATCGGACGACTTTTGATACGGCAAATGCTATCAACGAAATGACTCATACAATAGCTTTAGGCTCTAAAAAGCTTCAAAAGCGTAACCGAAAGTTACGGAAAAAATGTTTAAACAAAAACTATAGTTATGTTAAAAATAATGATTTCAAATCAGATCCCAATCCCTATCAGATTAAGGGACCAAAACAAAGACATTGTGATAAAAGTTGTGCTAAAGTGTGCTCACCTCAACCTACCTCTGCCCGCTTCAGTCAATGCCTGGTAACGGAAGCACCGGCACCGCGAGCCAGTCCTGAAGTATCAGACATTGACTTAAGTAGTTCTCCGGCGAAGAATAATAACGAAACAACAGAATTGACTTCAACTGCTATTAAGGAGAAGATGAGTCTCGTTAAGTCTTCCAATAAATATAATCCCAATAGAGATGAGACAAAAGAAAAGTCAGTCATTCATCAAACTTATATTCAAGCCATCGATAGTGTCAAAAGTGGTGAAATCAGTGATAATCATCCTTTTAAGACATTTCACTTGACTGCTTCAAAGTCTGGTAGACACTGTTCGGCCCCAACTTTATTATTTTTAAGACCTACACCGAGTCCAACATTTGTCACATTGAAGGGAGAGCTCCAGAGTATTACAGAAACTGTGGCCTCACAGTCAGAGGCTGGCGGTTGGAGTCACACAGAATACTCCTGGGATGAGGACAATGAAGCACAGAATGAGGATGAATGCAAACACAGGACTAAGTGCTATATGTTCTGGACTAGTGTTCAGTCTGGACTTAAAGTGATGGTAAATCATAATTATTTCAAAAGAGCCATATTGCTGGCCATACTTTTCAATACTTTATGTATGGGAATCGAGTCCCACAATCAGCCCCAAAGCCTTACACATGCCGTTGAAATAAGTAATGTTATCTTCACAGGTATGACATCAAATCATTTATAATTACAAACCATTACTTATCTCTTAACTCATTCTGAGCTTTTGATTTTGGCACCAGAGATGCCTTAGGGGACCAAATTGATTGTGCCACTAGCTTTTGCTCTACCAAATAATCATATAACCATATAACCCTATAACCATGTTACCATATTATCATATTACCATGTTAAACTCATAAAATCATCAATTTAGTTTATTTGCCATTTATTATTTATTTTGTTAATTCTATCCAATTATTAAATTAGTTGATTTCGTTTTAATTTTCAAACAAATAGTTTATTTCATTCTTTATATTACAGTTTAGATTATTTTAGTTCTGATCCAGACTTATGTCAACCTCTTTGGCAGCGCTTCTAATAATTATTGTTTAGATTTGTTTTTTTAATGTTTTTGAACTAATTTTGAAATTTGTTGTCTTCAGCTATATTTGGCTGCGAAATGATTTTGAAATTAGGAGCCGAAGGGTTCTACTCTTACATCAGCAATGGATTCAATGTATTCGATGGAAGTATTGTAATCCTGAGGTAATAGTAATACAGAATATATCATTAATTCATACATTCTTTACACGGAATTGAGTCAAATGTGTTTTACTCGATCAGTCTTTTAGAGCTGTTAGAAGAACACGGAAGTGGACTATCGGTACTCAGAAGCTTTAGATTACTTCGAATTTTGAAGCTAGTTCGTTTTATGCCAGCACTAAGACGTCAGTTAGTTATAATGCTCAGGACTATAGACAACGTCGCTGTCTTTTTCGCTCTCCTTTTGTTATTTATATTTATTTTCAGGTGAGTTATGAAATATTAATCGAAAACAACTCTTAAATTCATTAATACTTTATTTTCTCGATATTTTGGCCTAAATTTGTGTTCTGTCCTTCAAACCCATGCCTTTCCACATTCGTTCGAGTCATTCGAGGAATCGGTTAATTATTTTTATTAATAATTAGTTGTGATCTCTGATGAGTCGGTTGATCCTAAAATGTGTTTTTGTGTCAGTGTTTTGATTGGATTTTTAAAAATTTAAGTTTTATTTGTCTTTTGGTTCTTTTCTGTGGCTCTCAATGACAGTATTCTTGGTATGAATTTGTTTGGCTGTAAATTCTGTCGAAAGACTGAGGAAAATACGATTCATTGCGACCGAAAGAATTTTGATTCATTATTATGGGCTTTGGTTACCGTTTTCCAGGTATTCCTGTATTCCTGTACTTCTCATAGCTATAGCTATCGATACTCTAATAGCGTAATAGAATCTATTGGTTATACATATAATGAGTCTATTATTAAATTTTTTGCAACTATTCTGACCGTAATATTAATATAAAGTGAATCGGAAAAACATTTTTATGAATAATCGATATTATTATCAAAAGCACAGAACAGACGATTTTTAGAGACATAGAAGTCATTAAAAATAGTTATAAAACTGTGTGTTTCGGTGCGAATGCACGAGAATTTGTCAGCTTTATGTTGCCGTCTGTCTGCCACCCCCTCATCCCTACCTCTGATTTATGTGAATGACTGTCAATTAGTTTTTATTTGTTTAAACATTTCTTTCAAATCACATGATTTTAGTGGAATTCTCGTCGTTTTTCACAAATTATTTCTTTTAATATATTTGTGTCGAAAATAATTCTTTGATATTCCCTTTGAGTCACAAAAACACGAATATCTCACAAAAAAATGTTAAGAATTTGCAAAACATTTCTCAAAATAAATAATTATTTTTGCATTTAATAGAAAATTATTATTATTATAATTAATTGGCTATTGATATGATTATATGATTAGTTGTCTTGGCATGCATTTGTTCGGCGGACAATTTTGCACAAAAATTAGTCCATCAGACGGCACAAAGACATACTGCACTTGTGATGATATACTGAATCCTAGATTAAATTGTTTGACTAATCGAAAAAATTTCGATAATATTCTTTGGGCTACAATTACTGTCTTTCAGGTCTGTTCGCTAAATAAAAGACCACTTTATTATATAATTGAGGCCAACAGGCATTCATTCAATCGATTCATTCAAATAAACTTTTATTTCTAAATATTTAAATTCAATTCTAAAGTTTTGAATTAAAACTAGGTTTTACCCATATTATGATGGCTTTACCCATGATCATCATACAATGTAAAACCAGAATATCTAAATTTTGATAGTCTTAAGCAGAAATTAAATCAATGCCTGTTGTCATCGCTTTTACTGACTATTTTTGAACGAAAAATATTGATTTCAATTAATATATCAGATATTAACTCAAGAAGACTGGAATGTCGTATTATTTAATGGGATGGAGAGGACATCCCCTTACGCTGCGCTTTATTTCGTGGCGTTAATGACTTTCGGTAATTATGTGTTATTCAATCTATTGGTCGCTATTCTGGTGGAAGGCTTTTCTCAAGAGGTTTGTCCCCAATTAAGTGATTTAACTATTTTTGTGAATTTCTTGAAAATTACTTCAGAAGGACGACACAAAGAAATCCTCTGACGACATGTCAGACGATCCCGAAGTCAAGAGAGAAAAACTAATTTATTTTTATGGTCCCGAAGATAATTTAGAGAAAGGTATGTCTCATATGTGTTAATGCCTTTACTGAATAATAGATAATAAGAGCACTACAGAAGTGAAAACAGGTATTCCTCTCAAATATTAAATACCATTTATTTATTGGTTAATATCATATGATATGCAAACAATTCTATAAATCAAATGTTTTTATTTGAACAGAATTTTAGTGGAAATCCCAAAGAATGCCAAAAATCTGTTCACAAAAAATATATATTTCTACAAATATTTGCTTTTTATTCAATTTGTTTGTAATTTGAGTTATTATTACAGAAATACAACTGCTTTCCAACCCTACCGTTGGCTTCGATTCCTTCACTGTCCATCAGAAAGATAGCAAAGATATTTTATTAGGAATTCCTCCCATTATAACACATACAGCGGCCACACCTCAGGGGTCGCCAAATGCGACATTAGAGCCGAGCCGTTCATTTCAAGCGAGTCCTCTTTCGCTGCACATTCAGGCGGCATCCCTTTGCTCTATAGACAAATCTATTGTAAGATAAGACTATTTTTCAGTATTTCTTAAGATTAGATCCAATTATTGTTTAATTTAATTTAATCGAAAGGAAAATATGAGCTCTGGTTCTGCTAATAACGGAGCGGTCGCTTCTTTGACGGTTCCCTCAACTCATTTGCCATTTATAAATCAAAGGCGAAGAAGTTCCTGCAGTTCGATATCATTTAATATGGATTCTTTGAACTCATCACAAGATAGTCGTCGCAGCTCTTGTCTGAGTACAGAGAGTAGAACTGGGAGTTCAAAGATCCATAGGCGGGGAAGTAGTCGTAAATCGAGTAAAAAGAGGAAAAAGTCGGACAAACAAACTTTGGTCGACGACACCAATGAAAGTGATAGCGATAATGAAGTGTTTGGAAAAAATAGTGTTCCCCTCAATGACACAACAGAAGCGGATGTCAACAACCAGTGCAACGGTGACCTACCAGTGCTCAATACAAACACTAATAACAATAATAATAATAATCTTTCAACGAATGAAACGAAAGACTCAGCGATGAAACGCCACAATTCTTTTGGTTGTAATTCAACCCTAAGTCCAGACGAATCCGTCAAAAGTTTTGTATCACTCGAAAGAAAAAACAGTTTAATTCATGAGATCCGAGTACTCAGTCCTCGAAACTCATTGACCGGAGTATTCTATTCTTCGAGTGTAATCAGTGTTAAGAACCCATCGACTAACTCTTCATTCAAATTGGATGAGCTTCCGGCAACTTTAGCCGAATCTTTCAAAGATGATGCTCTATTGGGAGCACCCTTTCAAGCAATAAGTGATGCAAATACTGGTGAAACATATCTTATGCAAAATCCAAACCGAAAATTCTGTATATATTTTGATTGGACCGATTGGATGTCCCAAAGAGAAGAATATTCTCTATTTATTTTTCCGCCAAACAATCGTTTGAGAAAATATTGTACCGCAATCGCAGACAACACTTATTTTGATTATATCGTTCTCCTCTTCATTTCACTCAACTGTATAACACTGGCGATGGAAAGGCCTAAAATCCCTCCAAAAAGTGCAGAACGAGAGTTCTTAGGTCTGGCCAACTATATGTTTACTGTTATCTTCGCTCTCGAAATGTTGATCAAAGTTATAGCAAAGGGATTACTCTATGGAAGGGACGCCTATTTCAAGAATGGCTGGAATATAATGGATGGTATTTTGGTTGGAGTCTCTCTTTTCGATATTGTTTTGTCATTCTTTGCCCACAAAACGCCTCGAATTTTAGGAATTTTACGCGTCTTTCGATTACTTCGATCATTACGTCCTTTGAGGTGAGAATTCAATTCAAATATAATTATTCTGAAGAGACGGCTAACGACTCACTCCATTACCTTTGATTTGTATTATCTGTCAGAGTGATAAACAGAGCACCTGGGCTCAAATTAGTCGTACAAACTCTGCTATCATCTCTAAGACCGATAGGAAATATAGTTTTGATTTGCTGTACTTTTTTCATAATATTTGGTATTCTTGGAGTTCAGGTTAGACTCAAAGTTCTCACAATTTTCTCAATCAATTATTTATAACAATTTTTTTCAAAAATATGTTCAGCTATTCAAAGGAAGTCTCTTTTATTGCGGTAAACCATTGAATCATATTTTTTGCCACAAAATACTTATATTTTTTTGGGTCAACACTTAACAGAAGGGCCAAAAGCAAAGCTCGTTAAGAACAAGACAGAGTGTTTGGCTGATCCCAGGAATAGATGGCTGAATAGAAAATATAATTTCGACAATTTGGGACAGGTACTAACCACTACTAACTCATTTTGATTCTAATTTGTCTAAAATTATTATTTCTTTAATAAAGGCTTTGATGTCTCTCTTCGTGTTGTCATCAAAGGATGGTTGGGTTAACATAATGTACACCGGTTTAGACGCTGTCGGTGTTGATCAACAACCAATTGAAAACTTCAATGAATGGCGTTTACTGTACTTCATATCATTTCTGCTTTTGGTGGCGTTCTTTGTGCTCAATATGTTTGTCGGTGTTGTCGTCGAGAACTTTCACCGATGCAGAGAAGAACAGGAAAAAGAAGAGAAGGCTTTTAGGGCCGCAAAAAGGGCCCGAAAACTAGAAAAGAGACGCAAAAGTATGCATTCATTTCCTTTATTATTTCACAATAATTTTCGAGTTTCACCAAAACTATACCATAAGATCAAACGAAAGTTAAAATCAGTAACACTTTTATTATAATGTATTTAAAGAATGACTACATTTAAGTTTAAATCTAAGATGGAGTGTCTGAGTGTAGTTCCAATCATTAAATATTTAGATATTACTTATTTTGCAGAATATGTCTAAGAATTCAAATTTTTTTTATCGAAATTGAATTTTTTCTTCGAAATTCAAATTCAATCATTTCTTCCGACATTCGGTTTAACTTTGATATAAGTTTGATATATTTGTTTCTTTATTTTATCAAATCTTAAAAGAGTATATTTAATTCAAATTCAATAAACATTTCACATTTCTTATGAAGAGCTTTCTCATACTCTAAGAAAATTATCGGAAATATACTTTTACTCTTCAGAAATGAGAGAACCTCCTTATTTCATCGGTTATGGAAGAATGCGGTTATTTGTCCACAAGATAGTGACCGGAAAGTACTTCGATCTAATAATAGCGGCAGTGATTGGTCTGAATGTAGTGACGATGTCTTTGGAACACTATATGATGCCTATCGTGAGTCAAAACATTTGTTTTTCACTCCCGAATCACATTTGGATCAGTTTAATGAAGTTTAGATCCTTTAGTTAATAGTATTTTATGCACTTATCAAACGATTATATCTGTTTTATGCTGTGCTATACAGGAGTTGGAGCGGGCGCTCAAAATATTCAATTTTATATTCACCGGTGTTTTCGTGTTGGAGGCTATTATGAAAGCGCTAGCACTGGGCGTTAGACGTTATTTAAAGGACAAATGGAATCAATTGGATGTTTATATCGTTTTGCTGTCTATTTTGGGTATAATTCTGGAGGAAATGGAGTCAACTCTTATACCAATAAATCCGACGATAATTCGTGTGATGCGTGTCATGAGAATCGCAAGAGTTCTGAAACTTCTAAAAATGGCGAAAGGAATCAGACAATTGCTCGACACAGTTATGCAGGCGCTTCCTCAAGTTGGAAACCTCGGTCTATTGTTTTTCCTTCTGTTCTTCATATTCTCTGCGTTGGGAACAGAACTATTTGGAAGATTAGGTCAATATTTTTAAGAGTATTTTCCGTTCAATTATTCATCACTTGTTTAACATTATAGAGTGTGACGACGAGAACCCGTGCGGTGGTCTGGGAGAGCATGCTCACTTCCAAAACTTTGGCATGGCTTTCCTCACTCTATTCCGTGTGGCCACCGGTGATAACTGGAATGGCATTATGAAGGTTAACATAAATATAAGCTTTTTTATTGAGTTATTGTATAATATATTTTTGTACTAATATTAGGACACATTGAGAGACAAATGCGATCCAACAGAGGATTGTTTAATCAATTGTTGCATATCTCCAATCATAGCCCCTCTATATTTTGTGGTGTTTGTGCTGATGGCTCAGTTTGTTTTAGTTAATGTCGTAATCGCTGTCCTAATGAAACACTTGGAAGAGTCGCACAAACAGATGGAAGACGACGAAGACTATGAAATTGATTTAGAAATCGCCAAAGAAATAGAGGCCGAAAAGAAGGCCCTAAAGGATGCAATCGATAGACAGAAAAGAGAGCGGGAACTGAAAATAAGGCGACCTCTCGTGAAGATGGCTTCACTTCCATCTAACTTTGTCTTCTTATCTGAGAATACCACTGATTTGACACAGAATTCCACAGATATTACGTTTTCTTATCCACAGATATCCTCCAGTTTTACCACAGAAACAATTAAACCGATTCTTAAGATCGATAGAAATGATTCAAATAATAAGGGATTAGTCGTCGATTCCAACGATAATATTAACGATAAGTTTGACTCAAATCTCAAATCGAGTCAAGAAATCTATAAATCAAATCCAAAGATAACAATCGAAGTGAACTGCGAAGAGTCCGCAAACAAAGATGAGATCCGTTCTCCAGAACTATTGGCCCCAAAAAACGTCGGCCGAAAGTTTAGTGACTTTATGGACGAGGAGTCAACAACTCTTACAACTTGTTTGCAACCTTCTTATCCTGAGTTCTCTAAAGATTCTGACCAACAAAGTCTGGATTCTATGACCTGGAGTGCAGACGCAGATTCAGTTTCCAGTAAAGAATCCATTAATTAATTCATTATTTTCATTCATTTCATCCATTATTTGATTATTTGTTAATTTTTCCAAATTTTGAAAATAAGTGTCAATAAATGTAATAATAAATGTAAATACAAATTGTATTATAACTCAAATAATTAGCAAAAAATAATTTATTAGAGTTTTAATTAAATTTTTAATATTTAAACAAAAATTGTTTGTATTTATAATAAATTATATATAAATTGATTTGTTTTTGAATTTTAAAGAAATGTTTAATAAAAATGAAATTCTATTAAATATTTATAAGTTTTTACTATAAAAGTAGTTTAAAATGAGAAAGATTATCATATCTAAAAAGGAATACTATATTATTTCTATCAATAAATATGAAGGATACACCTAAGCTGAAAAGGAATTAAGATCCTTGGCAGAAAGAGACAACGGAATCAGGAAGTTTTGTTTCTTATCAAGAAATTGCATTAATATTAATGAAGAGTTTTTCAATTCTTTGGTTCTTCAATCCAATGAAAAATTCAAAGAATAAATTGAATTTGATCTTTGAATTGAATATTTGTTTACTCCTTTATACTCTGAAACAATGAGATATCAATTCATTGATTTTAATCATTTTCAATCTCTATATCTGATTGAAACTGAAGATTAAATAGAGATCAGAGGAGAGGAATAATCTGTTTGAGAGGACAACACAAACTCACAAACATTTTATTGATTTTTGTTGACTTCTTTTACTGTCAGTCGCACAGAGACTGCAAATACAACATTCAATAGAAACTCAACTAAACTAAGACTTTAAGTTCATATCATAGAGAATATGTGCCATAAACTGAATGTAGGCCTAAAACTGCATCCACTGAGTGAGCGAATGGAAGGTTCCGTAGTCTTGATTCTTGTCTTGAGTTCCGCATTAATGTTCATCAAAACTGAGAATAAGAGCACAGATTCTAAGCTTTTGTTGATATTGTTCTGCATTTTTCTCGTCATATGAAAAATTGTCTCATTTTTGGTAATGAATGGCTCTTAAGTCTTGACGAAGACCTGAAAATTATTTAATATTAGTGTTTGACTCATCTCTGCATCAAATCATTTAATAATCGTTTGTTTTTAATAAAAAAGCAAAGAATTATTTCATTTAATAATTATTCAAAAAGTAATTCAAAATCAATATATTTAAGTCATATTAAAGTGGATTCGTTTGGAAATAATTAAAATTTTGAAAATTGAAATTCAATTCAATTTAAATGATATTTCAGGAAAAGAAACGATATTTTATTGATGAACACAAAAATCGATTAAATGTTGGAATTCATTGTATGGCAAATGTTATCCGTTTGAGAGCTGATAATTTCCAGTTGTGATGTATATGTGAAGTGTGATAACTACCAGCGCTGGTATGATTGCTGTTTATGCAGCATCTGTTTGCTACAACACCACCGCTCCACCGGTTCCACACCAATCGCCGATCGCAACCACTAATTGTTTTCCAAATCGAAAATCTTTTGATTTTTGATTTCTTAATGCATTTCTTATATTAAATAAACGGAAGAATTGAAAAATTGGTTCTAAAAACTGTGGAAACATTATGTCAGTGCGATCTATTCGCCTCTTGAGGTCAAGTCATTACTTTTTATCCATTCATTTAATCTGATTTCAAAAATAAAGTCTTAATTATCGCTCAAAAATATAATATAACTCATGGGATAGAATCTAATGAATAGAATTTCCTATTATTTTTCAATTCTATTTCTAACTGGTAATACATGTAATATATGTAATACACCTACATTTAATAAATTGAGGTGCAATTAGAATTGCCATTTGCTACTTGATTGAGGCAGATTACCATTTTGATAATAATGATGATGAATAAGTGATTAGTATCGCCAGCTTTTTATTAATTGATAGCAATTTATACATTTTAAAAAACTCTCAATGGATTCAAAAATGAGGACTATTTTAGAAAATATTTTCTGATTAAAAGTATTTTTTTGATTGAATTTTAAAATTAATGAAAATATTTAAATAAATAGATTACTGACTCCACTGACAGCGATATCGTCTTCTGTGTCGACAGGAATCGCATTACTGACCAACGAATGGCTCCATTCTATTGAATACATGTCTAATAAAGAGTACCAGAAGTTTTCAATGCCTCCAGAAATGGAATACAATGAAAAGATCACTGTATCTGGTCTGTGGCAGCTCTGCCATAATGATCGTGAGTATTTCTGATCAATATTCTGATCCGAATAAACCATTTTTCATACATTTCAATGACTATCAATCACTTTATATATTTGAAGACATAATTTCATAACATTTAAAACATTATTCAATATTTCATCGAAAAAAGAGATTTATTTTTAAGACAAATGTATTTCCCAATTGACAGCCCCTCAGAAATTGATGCACTGCTTCGTTATCGACTATTTCACAAAAGAGGATTACACTCCAGACCCAAATGATTCAACTATGGCCATACCCTGTAAGTCATTTGATAAGAAAATCTGTCCTCTATTTCGATTCATATCCAGAGATCAAAAGATTGGAAATTTTGTTTGTCGACTCTAACCCATTAGTAATACCATTACCCATCATTTGAATCCTTCCTGTTCTTAGAGAAGAAAAATATTAAGGAATAGAGAACTGAATAATTGATTAGAATTGCTTTATTCATTTCAGATGCAGCCAAGAGGGCGGCCATATTTATTTTAATCAGTTCTTTAGTCCTCTTAATCGGACAGTTTTTATGTTTTTTGGGTCACGTCTGCACCAGAAGAAGGGTTTTCACATTTGCCGCCGGAATTGCTTTTATTCTCTCAGGTATTATATGCCAAATATTTATATATATTTATTGCAATCTTTTCTTTAATTTAAGATATTATTCAAACAATTAGTGAATGAAACAACTTTTTATAAGTTATTCCCTAATTATAATAATTTTTTTATTTTACTCATTTTGTTAATAAATTAAATTCAAGAGATGAGAGTTATCTCTTCTTTTTCACCCATATAACCTTGATTAATTCAACTTTATTGACTGTTGTTGTATAGGTCTGGTAATATTGGCCGGAATGGTTATATACATTTCTACATTTAAGGCGGAAGTAGGAAATAAGTTGAGGCCAAAGTCATCATTCCAGGGTCCTATGTTCAAATACCGATACGGGTATTCGTTTTTATTCGCTGTTTGCGGATTGATTTTATCAGAACTAGCTGGCACATTCGCTATATTCCTATATATTCGATTACATCAGTTTAAATACAAGATTGAATATGAAAGGGAACACTTTATCGACTATTTGCCGACACCTGTTCCTCCACAGGAGGCCAATGCATTGCAATATTGCAAACGACACGGAAGTAGAGGCCGAAGATATAGCCGAACGCGAGAACTATCGCGAGAGGCTTCTCCCTGTCCTCCACCGATGAAGACCTCACGACACGGGAGTCTAAATGTTCCAAATATGACAATCTCTGACTCTATGCGAGACCTGACTTATTTCAATTTTCCTCCCTTTTCGAGGGAAACCACATGTAATACAGTTTCCACTTCTGTTGATATAATGAGAGACTATTCGCACGAATTTTCGCCGCAAAGAAAGGAATTTGTGATTCGAGACTTCCGGGACTATCCCAGAGAACTGCCTCATAGGAAAGACTTTGGTGTGGAGACACTCAGAAGGACAACACCCGTATGAGAACTACTCAACGAACAAATCTGTTTTAGGCCTCAAAATAGTGATCATATCATTGATTCATCCGTTTTATGCAAAACACGTTTTAATTATTTATTTCAACGAAAACTCTATTGAATTGAAATTAAATTGTTTTCCGAAACAAAACTTTTGCATATCGTTGTGACTAATATTGTAAGCAGAAGTGTCTCATCGGTTGGACCCAAGTTTTGTAAATGAACATAAATGAACATGTTCAAATATATTATGTTATATTACTCTAAACGCATAATTGTTAACTTATTCCTGTTTCCTACACCTGAGGCATAAGACAAGTGACAAAACTATTGTTTAAAAAAAAATATTATTTAAATTAAATTAAATATAAAAGCAATACATTAGTCGAGAGGTTAACGAAATCACTTCTATTCCACAAATAAGTGAACTTAAGCTCAATATATTGTTTTAATTAAAATCTGATTTAATAACAAATTTTATAAAATTTAAAATTATTGATCGATTGGCTGATTATAGACCAAATAAACGCATTGAACCTCCAATTCATTAAAGTATTCAAAATGTATTCCAGAATTCAAATCCATTTTCATATCAAAACAAATGATTAAAATTGAATTCTGGAGTAAAACATTGTGAACAAAGATTAAGTACATTTTATGTGAAGTTATATTTGTTGCAATTTATCTTATTTTCACATTAAATTCAATGCAATTTTTAAAAACATGATTAAATGTGTTTATAAATCAGCCTTTTCTGTCTATTTTGGGAAATTTCCAAATTTTATGAAAGTTTTTTATATCGAAATTTTTAACTAAATTTCAATTGAAATTCACGTCAAATGTGTTATTCATTGGAATTAACATTAATTATAGGCATAAACCAAATATTGTTAAAAGTATTAATAGTTTTATTCAAAAATCATATAACAGTTTAAGTTTAGTAAAGAATATCTAAATTATTTGAAAACTGAATTTATTTGTTGTGTTGTATTCACATGTTTTTTTGTAGCGGTTTTATGGACAGTCATATGACAGTCATAAGACAGGTTTAATTACATTCACTTCTATTTGATTCAATTTAATTAAATTCAATCACAACAACAAGTGTTTCATAAAACATGGTTTCAAACAACAATTGTTTTCAGAGAATAAGAAAATGATTTTTAAATTACAATTTTTTTATTAATTTCAAAACAAATGTTATTTAAGAGACTTATAATCAGATATTGTGTTCTAACCAATAGTTAATTGATTTGATTTTCAAAATTTCTTAAATAAATACCAAATATTGAAATAATTTTGAATTAAAGTTAAGAAACGAACATTTGATCATTTGATCATGGTTACTTGATCAATTTTCAATTAAGACTATGGAATTTATGGGACCGCCATCTGTTAGTTATGTGAATTGATTGGTGAGTTTGAGTCACACCCCAGTCGTATCCCAACATTGAAGAGCAGTCAGATTGAGAGACAGACTTGAAATGTGCTAATAGTTGAGCACTCGATTGACTGCCAGTACTTCCAGTGTTTGCCCACAAATCCATTTATGTCTATCGCTATCTAATATCAAAACATTTGTTTTTAATGTTCTAATAATTAATCAGTTTTTTAGTCTTTAATTAATTAATTGTCGATCATTTTGCCGAAGAAGAGGAAGAAGAATGCAAGCAATCAAATGTGTAGTCGTTGGCGACGGGTCTGTACTCTATTATTTTGTCATTAAAATGACATTCATTCAAATCTTCAATTATTTCAAACAAAAATCTCTTCACTAAAAAACTCATCTGTTTTGTCATTGAAAACAATTTTCTATTATTAATGCATTAAAATTGCTTTTAAGTGATTAAGTGATGACTCATTTTCTGACTAATCATTGATTTAATTAAAGTTTTGCTCAAAAAATAAAAACAAGAAATTATTTGTCGTAAAATATCTATCAAATTATACGAACTTATTTGCCATAAATATTTACTAAAATCAGTTTTGTTAGCAATAATTAGTATCAATTATAGTGGTATGATATATAAGCGAAGATCATTTTATGGCTCATTTGATTATTTTCTTAATAAGACATTAATTATTTAAATATTGAATGTTTTGTAGCAATTGATAGCAATTAACTGAATAAACGTCAAGAACTGGGAATATTTGAGGCAAAACTCCCACTCTTTTATCATATTTTAAAAATACGTTTTCGTCTGAAACCATATATTGAAATATAAATCGAGTTTTTCTTTAAACAAGTGTTTGAATGAAGACTTTAAAACTTGAAGGTCTTGTCTCATGAGCTCATACTTTGACTCTATTTATATTTTCTGAACATTTGGTTCTTATCATTGATTTTAAATGAATTGAATTTTTATTACTTTTTTTCTAATCTTTGGACTCATTTCTGACTTCAATTCTAACACTAATTTGTTATGGTTTTAGAGCTGTCGGTAAGACATGTCTTCTCATAAGTTATACAACAAATGCATTCCCTGGAGAGTACATCCCAACCGTGTAAGACATTATCACATCCTTTGATGTCTCAAACTTTTAATCAAATTTCTGTTGAATTTGATTATAGATTCGACAACTATTCAGCAAACGTTATGGTCGACGGAAAGCCAATTAATTTAGGCCTTTGGGATACCGCCGGTCAGGAAGACTATGACAGACTAAGACCTCTTTCCTATCCTCAAACTGTAAGCCATCGGAAAATATGAAAATAATGTCTTAATTATGTCTTATGTCTGACTTTTAGGACGTTTTTCTAATATGTTTTTCTCTCGTAAATCCGGCCTCTTTTGAGAACGTCAGAGCAAAGGTATGTCCTCTCAAAGTGATGACTAGTAATCTAATATTGGTTTGTGTTTAGTGGTATCCGGAAGTGAGCCATCACTGTCCAAATACGCCTATAATACTTGTCGGCACTAAATTGGATTTGAGAGACGACTCGAAAACTTTGGAGAAATTAAAAGACCGAAAGTTAGCGCCAATCACTTATCCTCAGGGGTTGGCGATGGCTAAAGAGATCGGAGCCGTCAAATACCTGGAATGTTCTGCACTGACCCAAAAGGGACTGAAAAATGTTTTCGATGAAGCAATTCGTGCGGTTCTCTGTCCACAACCGAAACCAAAGCGAAAGAAGTATACGTGTCTTCTGTTATAAGTTGTGCGCCATTACAGGCATCTAATGGTTGTCCGAATTTCGGTTTAATTGGTCTCTTCTTCGCGTTTATTAATCGCTCACAATATTAACTCTATTTCTATAAGACTTATGAAGTGCTGTATATTATTGTTGACTATTATTGAAGAAAACACTGAGAACTGCATTTAGTTATAAATTTGGGCCAAAAAACAGACAAAAAACCATATTTTGATCAAAACTAATGATAAAAGTCTTCTCTCTTCCATCGGATTGTCTTTGAAATCGAGTAATCGATAGTGAAATCTGTTGTTTATATCTGTTGTTGACTTTTGGAGAGAGCGGTCAGACCTGCTAACTGTGCGCCATTTTTACACATTTTTAGGAAATACCGTTACATCTCATCTCAAACTCAACTAATAATCGATTTTACGTATAATTAATCAGAAAAACATTTTTAATAAAATTTAAATCAAAAAAACGAATAAATAATAAATTGTTTTCATTTTTATTCAATTCATTCACAAAAGTCTCTGTTTTTCATTTGTTGGTCACATTTGTTGTTCATCAAACTCTTCCATCACTCACTTCTTAAACTATCTTCTGATATAATAAGAAATGTCTTCATTTCGAGTGATTAATATATTAGCAAACAATAATTGATTGCATACAAACTTCAGCTGAAATGGCGGTCTCTGATGAAGGATATCAACAAACTCTGAATTTATTAAACTTTAGTCAATTGTTATTAAGTTTGGATCAAATATTCAGTGAAAATACTTGGAATATAGTCTTCGCTTCGATTCTAATCACAAAAAAAAATCAAATGGATTTCATAGTCGTCTTTAACTACGTTTTTGCCATTTATTTTGTCATTTGATATAATTTTGTCTTATTTTTGAAATAATTTGAACTAATTTTATTGATTTTCAAAGAAAGTCAAACATTTATTTCTAATCTTTGCTTTAATTAACGATAATTTTATTTCTATTAAAAACTAATTTCAAATAATAATCGAAATAATCGATAATAAAGTGATCCGAATGTCACCAGAGCTGATCACTTATTAGTGGTACTTCATCTTCTTGTGATGTCCTAAAAGATTATCATTTAATGAATAAATTGATAAATGATTTGAGACATCAATACTCACTCAAATATTTGGGATAATTGAGAAGATAGAAGAAAATACACAAACAGACGATTTTCTGATTATAACCGACTCCGGGGAACGCATATCGCGGTAAAACAAATTTCTCTGAGTGTCTGTAGAAGGCTCTCATCATTGCCTGAAATATAGCCATCGGATGGACATTACGGCGGTTTAGCCACGAACCCACTTCAGACAATTTCACCTCAGCTAAGGGGGTGTCCGCTAAACATAATTCAATATTTGACAATTAATATGATAATGAAATTGTGGTAATATTCTAACCCTTTCCATAGTAACGCCATGGATAATAATTTCCATGAACAGCTCGGCTGTACTCCGCCGGTAGATTACCGAAGTGGGGACACGGCATCACTCCTGCAATCGTATGATATTAATAACAAATTGTTTCTGTTTTCGACAATACTTACCACAAATCCAATTATCGAACCGAAAGACAAATTGATTGAAAAAAAGGAATCTGTTTATCGACTTTCAATGACAACAAGATGTCTGAACCTCTTTAGCGCAGGTCTAATAACTTTCAATGCATTCGCATAAGACGTAAACAGTTATAGTGAGTGCCATAGAGTTGGGGAACAACCGGTTGTTTCAATCAGTTTATTGAATGGAAGTTGAAAATCTGTTTTTGGATTAACTCTAAAGATAATTGAATGACTAAATCGTGAGATTTTGAACAACTTATTGAACAATAGATTATTTTTGAGTTAAATCATTAAAAAAGCGTCAAAATTGTCTCAAAAGAAATACCGGTTATTGCTATCAATATTCAACTCTCGAAGAAGTAGTTTCTCAACGAATCCCGGATATAATGGGAATCCAATTATAGGATAAATACTGAACACAATTATCAGTCATTAATGTAATGGAACTGAATTTGGTTCAATTTTGGACACACCTTTTGATCAAAAAAATAATCAAAAACCAATTTCAAGGCAAGTCTTAAACAAAATATTAATTTATATAAAAGCACCAAAAGTATCAAAAGTATCATGCTCAATATACTGCTCAATATACTGCTCAATATATTGTTCGATTCAATGCTAAAAATAAGCCTATTATTCAAAGATAGATCAATTTTTCTCTCTTTGAGCGGTTTTCGTGACAAACATGTATTATCTGGTTATTTGAAAAAATTCGGTTTCAATAAAATAATCTTTGATTTATTGCATATAATTTTAATGAAATGTTGAACTCATTTTAAACTGAATTCTGAGTTCAATTTAATTGATTTTATCCTTTTATTGATTTCTTAACCAATCGTTTCAGTTCTCATAATTATGTCCATCGATTAGAAGAAGTGATTTTTCTCTTTGAAAAATAATCTCAAAAGTTCTCATAATATTTGATAAACATTTGTTAATAATTATGTTTAGCTAATAATTAGCAAATAATTATGGCTTTCCTCTCTTTCATCCCTTTAACCATCTCTACACTAACTCTACTTTAACCAACTGTTATGATGTGTTTCACACATTTAACTCAAATCAAGAATTAACATAATTTCTGATAAAAACATTAATTCTTAGATTAGTTTTAAGATTTCATATGAACCGGAGTCCGCACCGCTATAGAGATCACTATATACTGACAACTTTTATATAATTGATACCAAATTCATCAAAAATTTTTAAAACTAACTCTTTATCACAAATTAACATCGATTATGTCTAACTGATAAATGAATCTTGTTAATTTTAATTCTGACATTACATCAATTAAAATGGTCTGATTCATTATCATCTAATTTAACATTTAATAACATTTATCCAATGCTTCAACTCTTTTTAAAATTAAATTAATGCCCGAAATATATGTTTTGAAAAGTCTGTCATACGGTCTCTGATAAGAATATTATGCTATTCATTGAGATTCTGAAGACTAGATTAACCTAAAAATCATTTATAACTTATAAGTTATAACCGAAAACCCATTACTGAAACAAAGCACACCCATAATCCAACAAAAAGCTTGAAATTTGATTTACATTTATATATTTCTGAATTAATCAAACTAATGGTCATTTAATTTATTATAAATTATTGTAAATTATGTCAATAAAAGTTCACTAAAATAACAAATTCTATAACATTTTGACAATTGGTTTCACTTTTATTCTTTAGTTGTTATTCACTACATTTTCCTACATTTTTATCCATAAAAATAATTAAAAAGATAAAATGAGTATAAGATATACATAAATGTATATTCTATAAATACTATCAGTAATAAGGACTTTTCAGAACTTGGAAGATGAGATTCGATAAATAGAATAAAATAATACTTATTATTAGAGGTTATAATAAAATGAATTCTTGAAACAGCTTTATTAGATGTGCCATCATTTCGACAAAGGGTTAAAGATATGATTGCAGTTATTAAATGAATATTAATATAATAGAGAAATGACATTTGGTTTACTAGTAGTGAATAGACTTAGTTGTGAATCACTTCTTGTGACCGATTTTTCTATTTCTCCTATTTTTGTTAATAACAATAATCTGAAGACATCTCTCAGTCTCTGATATTTTGATTTAAGGTTTTGTGACGAGAATTCGACCCAAAATTATTCAAAACTATTAATTATAAGAGATTTGAAGACAATTTAGACACTTCTTCGCCACTCAATTAATGGATTACTTTTGAAATAAGAGTTTAAACAAAATAGTTTTGACGCTTTTTTTAGAGCAAAAATAACAATTCACTGAAAGGATGGTCTATTTATTGAAATAAGATGTTCTTTCACTAAATTCCAAACAATATCTGATTTTGAGCTTTAATTTTGTTGTGTTATTACAAATTAACGTTAAATTCAGTTAAGTCTAGGCTTAGATAAGTATTAAATAAAATTTAATTTATTGAAAAAGTAATACAAAAATAAATAATTGATTGAAAATAGTTGTGACAGAAATCGTTGCTTTAAAATCACGTTTAGATTTGAAACAAATTTCCAAATAAATTCAGTTCAAGACTTCAAGTGATTAAAGCATTTCTTTTAAAACAAAATTTTCTAATTTAGCGAAAAATTTGAGATCAGTTCACAAATAAATGAAAATTTTTGTGAATAAAACTAAAAGTTTATTTGATTTGATTAATGTATTGTAAAAAACCGAAAAATTAGTGCTAAATAAGAGAGCAGTAAAAGAGCAGACAAACAGACAAAAGACGGCACAAAACTATGGCTTCAATTAATTGACTGATTTTTCTTAGGAAAAGGTTTTTCTAAAACTTGTCTCTTCTTATTAGAGATGTTGTTCTCGTTGGGGAACTTCTTTGGAATGGGGGCTGAATTGCTTTTTAAAGGACCGGCTTCTCAATAGTGCTTAAGATATGAGAGACGAGGGCACTAGTATTATGCACTAGTATTTGCTTTCGGGTATGAAAGGTTCATCACATGACTTACATAACTGACCTCTAAAGAGGAATACAAAGTTATAAACAAAATCTAATCGAGTTATAGACGATTCCTGTATTCCTGTTCTCCAAACGCACTGTAATTTCATGTAATGCTATTCTGGTTCGCGATTTACACATTGAAAGACCATTAGTCCACACATCAGACCAATAGTGCAGCAAATCTTTTGCCAAAAACTTTATAAATATTTAATTTAATTGTTTTGTCATTAAGTAATCAAAATAAAAATTTGTGCAAAACAATGATTATTTGAATAACTTTTACTCAAATTAATTAATAATTTGTTTTAATTTCATTTAATTTTGTTATCATTTTATTTGAATGAAGTTTTTCAAACTTTTATCAAGTTTTGGAAACTTATTATTAAAATGCATTCAAAGCTTTTATTCCGTTTAATAATATTTTTTGTTTTTATAAAATCATTTTCAACTCTTAATTATGAAGAATCCGACAAATATGGTAAGTGTTTTCCATTTTCATCATATCTAAACAGAATATTGTCTAAAATTTATTTGTTCTTGATTCAATATTAAAATATTTTATTAATACGATATAACGCTAAAATAAAATAATTCTACCAAGATAGAACATGTAACAACTTTTATTTTATTTTGCTAAAAATATTAAATTTAATTGCTGTTTATTTAAAATTTTATCTTAAATTCATCTTTTTAAAATATTTACCAAGTACATTGTCAAGTTTTTAAATAACATGAAAAGACACTTAAAGCATAATAAATTATCGATCTTGTTAATAATTAATTTATCAAATATCAGTGAATCATGTTTTTTGATGACAAATAATTCATTAAACAATTTTAAATTAAATTCCAAATAAAGCATAAAATTAATGCTAATTTAAAACTTAGAAATACATTAATCCCCGAAATTGAGGTCTGATTTAATCCGAAGAACTGATAATGAATGAAAAACTGTCCAAATTATGGATTGACATCATTTGCAGATCTGTTTTTTTTTCAATCATTTAAATCGATTTAGTATTTACTCCGAAAAAGTGGAGTAAATAAGAGGAGAGGATTCATAATTCACAGGTCTTGTCATTAAATTCCTGATTAATACTGTATATGAAATAACTTAACCTTCAAATTCTGATTTGTGTAGTGAACCTGTTTTTTGTTGCATTCATTTGAATTGGAATTCATTTAATTTTCGTCAAAAATAAATATTTTTTTATTCTCGGAAGTAATGCTTTTAAAGTGTATTTAAGTTTATTTTGTCGGACAATATGTGAACAGAAATATGCTTTTTGTGCCACAAATTAATATTCATTTTTGAATTCAATTAATCATTTTTTTAAATTCCGTTTTCAATGTCAAGGATTTGATGTTAAGCACCAAAAAAGTGGACAAAAGAAAACATTTACTCAAAATTTACTTAATTTTTTAGACAAATATTTTTCTTATTATATAATAGATAACAATCTAATGACTGAATTGAAAAAATGAATTAATTTTAGTTTTTTTTGTTATTTGAAACAAATTAGGGGTAAATATGATTTTAGTGAATGAGTGCATCGATAGGATAGCCATTAGAGTAATAAATAATTTTAATAATTTTCATTTTAGAGTAGATTTTATTATTATTATTATTTTCATTATGAAAGATGTCTTTACTTTATCTGCCATTAAGTCGTTTCGGATAATAATAATAAACTTACGATTAGTTCCAATAATTAATTGATTTAATGCTTCAAAACTAAATCAGTTCAAAGATTTTTAAGCAAAACTGACTTCAGTGCAAAAATCAAAAAATATATTGAAGTAATAAAACAAAAAATGACCAATTTTAATTATTAAAATTATTTATTTTTTGTCGAATCAGGTTCAGGTTCAAGGCTTTAGATCTGTTCCAGAGATCTGTATTACAGAAATAGTTTCTCATTTGATAACTGATTGATAAGATTTTGAGATTCATTTCGACTCTTTGTCTCTTAATTAATAGTAATTTTTTATTTATCGACTGATTCTCAACTTTAAATGATTGCAAACTTTATCTCAAATTCTTATCTCCAATTAAATGCATATCAGAGTTGAGACATATTATGAAAAATTTTCAAACATTTCAGACCCGAATCAATGAATTTTAAGTTGAAATTCAATTTTCAAGACTTTAACAAAATTTATTGACTCTTGTTTAGTCTGTTTAGTATCCCATTTAAAGCATTAAAATATTTGTGTCATTCAATTAGTTTTTTTTATTATAGAAAACAAATACAAAACTTAAATTGTTTTTTCTTTTCCCAGTTTTAAATGAAATAAACTATACGTAACTAAACTAAACTAAACTTAACTATCAAATCAGCATTTTTCCAATAATTACATTCTTTACAATTTTACGATTGAATTCGTGAATAAAATGGTTATCTTTCCTTAGAGTCCTCTCTACTGTTGAAATATTTTTTTCACAGTTCATTACAAAAGGGGAATAAAGTTATCAAAAGAAAGAAGTAATGATTTTATCTCTAAAATTTTCCATGACCATGCTAATTTTCAATCTTTAACTCATAAATATTGAGTTCTATGTGTTTATAACGTTATTTTACTGATGAAAATTAGTGTAATGATGTAATGATCTTCATGTAATTGGTGTAAGATTTGCACTTTAAGTCAGCATAACTTCGATAGTTTATTGAATTAATGAAAATTATTTTTTTTTACAAATTATTTGTATTTTATTTAATAAAATTTGACATAAATTTGTATTTGTTTTGTCAACCAATTTAGTTAACGTATTTTAAATTATAATTTTATATAATATGAGAAATCTTTATATGTTTTACCAAAAAACAAATAAATCAAATAAATATTATTGAAGTTTAATCTTTCAATTAAATCATATCAGAGATAAATCTTTAGACATAATTAGACAAATATGACTTAATTCCAAACAGAATTAAGGCTAAGATTTTATGACTTAACCATTAAACCTAAATTCAATTAAATTCATTAAAAATTATTATTCTTATTAGGTTTTAACCTATATTTTGTTAAGTGTTTGGACAATGTCTTAATTAATAATATATTTTTGTTCATTACATCAGAAACTATATCGAAATGTGATGACCAACAGCTCCCGAGGAAGAGAATCGTTTGCTTTTACAGAGTAGAAGACGAGTTCAGGCCATACGATGTCGATCCCTGTCTGTGCACTCATCTTATTTACTCATTTGTTGCCGTCAGAGAGAACCTGGCGTTTATTGCCGGCAAAAAAGGTATTTTCATATATTTTTGAATTGATTATTGACTAAAGTTTGATTGGTATGGACTACTCCAGTGATAAATAGAATATAGTATTAGCTATAACCTGTCTCATTTTATGACTGACCTTCTAATACAAATAGAAGCGCAAAAAAATTGATTTTAAAGCCATTAAGACTTTAACGGAAGATTGAATAAAATATGTTGCCCTTCGAAACCCAAACATATTGCGAGCTCATTTCATTACTAA
>JAQIXD010000276.1:0-31661 GCA_034699985.1 Minunthozetes semirufus
AACAGAAGATCAGAGAATGGGTCGATGACAACAGCACTCTAACACTGATTCAATTGAAGACTAAAACATTAGCACAATTCCCGCAAATCATTCGTCTATCGATTGCAACTGTGGATAGGGCTCTAAGAAGTTTTCACTATTCATTCAAAAGGACAACACGTGTACCAGTGGCCAGAAATTCACCCGAAAATATTGACGCGCGCTTCAGATATGCCATCAAATACAATGAAATGATGCCACAAAAAGAAAAGATATTTTTCATAGATGAGGCGGGTTTTCAAATCCATTCCCGCGCAAGTTATGGCCGGTCATTGAAAGGAACTCCGGCTTACAAAAGGCAAAGGCAACTAAGAAGTAGGAACTACTCATTGGTAGCGGCGATGAATGAAAATTCATTGTATTTCTTTGAAATACAGGACAGACCCTACAATTCAGAACATTTTTCTGGATTTTTGCGTCAAATGTTTGAGTATTTGGATCAGCACAACATCACCGGTGCATTCCTTGTCGTCGATAACGCCCGGTTCCATCACACCCCTGAAGTGGTGAATTTAGTCGAAGAGAAGGGACACAACATTGTCTTTCTTCCTCCTTATTCTCCTTTTTTAGATCCAATTGAAGAGGTTTTCAGTCAATGGAAGAATAATGTGAGAAGAAAAGAACCTGAAAATGAGGACCAACTCTATGAGGCCGTTCATTCCGCAGCACTCGACATAACTGAGCAAAACTGTCGAAATTACGTCCGACATATGGAGTCTTATCTCCCGAAATGCCTCAACAAAGAAGTTATCAATAATTAGTATTACATGAAGTCATTAATCATATATTTTGTACAGAATTTTCAAATAAATATTTTAAACTGATTATAGATTTTTAAGATTGGATTCTTAAATCTTAGCTTAGCTGCGCATCTGATGCTATAAAGTTAGCTTGATGATTCTTAAAAGAAAAATCCGGTAATAGTAATTAATGTAAATATTTATCTGAACTCAAGTTTTTCTATAAATAACTATAAATAACATAAAATGAAACAAAAAATAAACACAAGTCTTGACTTAATTCAAGGAATTCCTTGATTTTGAAGAGCAGTTTCCGGAGACAGTCTTAAATCAAAAGTGAATGGAAGCGAACGATCGATAAGAGTGTAGTGATGTTGGCTTCCAGAGAGCGTCTGACCCAACACTCCACTCGACTCAGGACTCAATATTTGTATTCAATAATCAAATATTAGTCGAATATGTGTTACACGTTATCAAAGATGTCGTGAAATCATAAGTCAATATTCAGGCGAAGAATCGTTTACTTAATTTTATTCCAATTTTATGCTCTTTTTATACCAAATGTAAATAAATATCGAATATTATGGGCACGAGAGCCGCCGCCTGTAAGACACCCACTCCTTCTCTTATTTGCTATAAATCATGTTTTTCTACAAAAATATTTATTGAATATAATTCTGTCTTCTGTTCTACAGTTACGGCAAAACTAAGGAATCTCCAGGAATTCCACTCTAGAATTGTCAACAATGTATTCCCTGTGCCCTCGGGAACAGACATTTGTAATACTCTCAAGTATTTCTCATCAATGCTTTTGGGGTCAGTCCTATGAAAACCATTTACTCATTTGATTTGATTTTAAAAATTCTGATTCTATTATTAGTGTTCTTCGTGAGGTACCGGCCATTCCAATAGAGCTGATCCGTAACCATGAAAGAGATCACAACAGAACATCAATGTTTCCGAGTCTTGACTACAAGAATCTGTATTATCTTTTGATTCAGTTTCTGGAAACGTTACCACAAGTCCAGACAGGAATGCAAAGTAAGTCTGATTTGAGTATTGACTCAATTTTTGGATGAATTCCAATACACTTTTCAGGTGTCGGACAAACAATTCTGCACACAATTAGCTGTTTAGTGCCATTCCTCGAACACGAATATATGGATTCTTTGCCATATATTGTGGCCTCTGCTATGGCAACGCTTCCACCGATTCTTCATAAAGAGCTTTTGGATATGTTGTGCTATAATTTGCTTCCATTCACAATAGGTATGTCCTATCAGTTGTTTTATTGCACAATATTTGACAATTTGTTACTCAATTTGACAGATGAAGACTCAGAGGCAGAGAACTTGAATTATGCAAATATGTCGATCCCTTCCATAATAATGATTGTATTGAATTACGGGGAAAACCCTGCGTTTCACACACAGCTAATGGAGTGTTTGATGAGACTAAAGTACAACGTCGCTAAAGACCTTCTTTGTGTGATAGCCTATGGCACAGCCAAAGCCCGATGCGCTGCCGTTGAGCTCCTGTTCCTGTATTGGCCACATCTCAATCCAAGTGCTTTGGATAGGAAAGCATTGTCTGAAAAGCACGTGAGTTGGACACCACTCACCTGTCAGTACGAGAACTGTCAAAACAATTTGAGTAATGAAGCCGTGAAGATGTGTATCGACCACACGATAGTCATCGGAACCACCGAAAGGCCGACACCACTACTCATTTGCATCGAATGCACGGATCTGTTATATAGAGGCAAAAGTAGAGACACTTTACTTAATATTCTGCTCCCAATGGAAGAGATTTCATACAATTGTGAGAACAAGACGTGTAAGAGTCCCCTCTCCCAGAAGACAGCGGTGGCGACCTGTTTCGCCATTGAGTGCACAAACTATAACTGCAATAAACCGATCAGATATTGTCATCAGTGCAACGAAGACAAGCACTCAAATAAAGACTCGTCCAATCATATCGTGCACACAATCATACCGTCCCCATGGAATATGGATACCGAGACACAGACCTATTTGATTGAAGCCATTGTTAGTCTATTAAAAGAGGCACAACCAGACAAACCCTCTAAAGATGGGGAAAGACATTCCAGAATAGGATTCCAAGTTTCTGATGATAATCAGGAGACGACTATTGAAGAGCGACAACTTCTGAGTCGGTATGGGGTATGGCTTCTGGTAGGTCTGTGCGCTCCGAGTGAAAACACACCCGAACCCACTTTAGGTCGAATGTTAAGTATGTTATGCCAGTGGTTCCACTATACGGCCTGTTTGCCAGACGATCAGGCAGGCAGTGCTCTGGAAAGACTCAAAGCTGATTGCATTCACGGATGGCTCATGAAATTCATAAAAACTCATTTCAATGTCTTCACGGCCTGTCTTTTACCACATCCTCTTGAATACGCTCGATTGGGCGGTCATTGGGAGTCGTGGCCCTCACAGACAAACCAAATAAAGGAAGGCTTTAAACGATTGTTATGTCTCGTGCCTTACGATATAATAACAGCCGATGTTTGGGGACATATAATGCCCTTTTGGATGGAGTGCTTCCGTCATGACGTTCCCGAAGAAGAGTTGGCAGAATTGAAAATTTTGTTGAGCAAAGTATTAGATCCGGATCTGTCACCACTCGGTCTTCAGCCAAAACAAATGTATCAATTCATTAGTATTAGATTCGAGAACGCGACCGCTCCCATCCAAGAACAGGCGCTCTGTTGGCTACAGGTTTGACTCATTTTATATTAAATTCAATGGAAATATAATTGAGATAATTGTTTCAGATCCTGACAATGCTTGAAGTGCCGGTGCCTTTGAATTTATTGGATACCATGTTTTCCACGGGAGTCAAGTCTCTGTCGGACCCCAATATAGAAAGTATTTGCTCAGTTAGCAAAATATATCCGGACCCAACCGGATCAAGTTCTGTCACCAGATCTAAGACCCTGCAGCACATGATTGAGCCGGCGGTCAATGACCAGGAGATAAACCTCTCCTGTTATATACTAATGCTCGACATTTTGGTCAAACAATTTGAGTTACAAGAAGTGAATGCACACAAAGGTCTCGAAACCAAAGAAGCCGTTCAGATGTTGAAACTGATCCTGAATATACTTCACGCCCCGTGGGTCGGCACTCATACCTGTCGAGACTCAGAGCAAACTGATGTTAACGACGGGGAATTACAACAGTGTCTGTACTGCGAGATGTGCGCCATTTGGTATCAGTTGACTCTTCTTATTGTCGAATACTTTTGTCCAGTAATGGAGGTAACGATGGCTGACATTCCTGGAGAACAGACGTGTATTAAGACTCCGATTCCATCGCATGAAAAAGTGTCAAAATCTGATTCCACGAGTTCTGCAAAAGAGTCGACAAAAGGAGTGAAAATAGACAACAAATCAACCAATAATTCGATCACAGATTGGAAAACAAATTCAATTGATGGCAACGAATCCATACCTCAAATTCAAAAGACGGCCACAATTACAGATATAGATGAGAGCTTTGAATCGGGACCAGTCATTCCCATTGAATCGGTGGAGCCTGCAGTGGCCCGAACTGTGACAATAACCGAAGACGACGTCGCGTCCGCTAAATGTACGGTTTCGACCGCACCTCAAATGTTGGATGAGGACAGCGATTCAGTCTTCGATAAGAAATCAGACGATTCGAGTAAAAACTTTTGGCAGACTTCATACGGAAGATTCAAATTCACAATTGAAGAGCTGCCCCCTCAGGAACGACTCGTCTATGTATTTCTGAAAGAAGTCAGTGTCCACAACGACGCCGACGTTTTATATCACTTATTGTATTGTCTGAAACTAATGAGCTTACACTCGGAAGTGCTGAATAGGGCGGCCAAAAATCACAGGGGATTCCTGATCTGGTGTCAGGAAAACCTTCTGATCCCAAATCTATGGAAACTTCTTCAGTCGGAGTTTTCACAGATTTCACAGCTTTGTGTTCCACTTATTCTTCATTGCATTACTCTTCCGGCGGGAACAGCCATGTTCTCCAAAGTAGTTGAGGAGGACTTCCATATGAACGACTGGAGGTCCCGCTTCGCAGCCGTAGAAAGAGTGACAACAATCGCACACTTTGTAGAGCCGGCAACTGTCAAGAACAGTCCTCTACTTCAGGCCTCTTTGGCCACAGCTTTCTGTTATTTAGTCCACTGTTTGGACGACATCGAGGCGTCGGTCGCGCAGAGAGCTCTTCTCAATCTTGAAATGATTAAAACTCCTTCACTAAAGTTATTGTTGTGGTGTTTGGAAGTACAGTTCGATTTGGTTATTGTCGACCGACCTATGATTTTGACCACAATATTCCAGTTGTATAACCACTTAAGTGATCGCCGTTTCCTCACGTGGGACTTCTTCCTCAATCGATTCGATGCCCTCTTCTTGGAATCGCAGATCAATTTAGAAAGAAGTGGAGAAATCACTCAAACAAGAGATTTGAGGAATACTAACGTCAACTCTGAGACCTACCAGAAGAAGTTGACTCGAGCTCAAGAGGCCCTTTCGCACACTCACGCCTCACGTTCACTATCGGCCAGCCTTGGACTCAAACTGCCCTACAAGAGGACTATGTCTGCGCCTACTTTCGGTTTGATAGCAAAGTTTGAAAAAGACAAAGTCTATAGCAGACAGACATCAGCTCCGGCTATATCTCGAAAGAGCTCAAAGTTGGCGGCACTCACCGGTTCGACGGCCACACACTTTCCCAATAGTTTTTTCAATGACAATCAGGCGAAAGAAGTGGCTCAGGAAGAGAGTCATCTTCTTAATGTTATTCACAAATTAGCTGAAGTCGAAGATCACGACAAAGACACCATTCATTTGTTAATATTTCTTTTGATGCAATTCCTCTCCCGACCCGATCCCTCCCATCCAACCGATGAGAAGACAATGACTCGAAGTCACGTAAGTCATCAAAAATAAAAGAAATGAATTAAAGACTAAATAAATGTTTGTATTGATTGACAGCTAATAGTTTTGAGGCATTTGAATATACTTATGGGTTACAGTCCCGCTGAAAAGGCATTCCTCATATCTCCAAATAGTCTTAGAGGTCTTCCCGTTTTCAATGCTTTTATAACTTCTTTGCCAAAAGTATTGGACTTCAACTTCAAAATGGGAAACATTTTGCTCAGCACTTGTCTTCCGCTGTTAGTCTACTGTCCATCTCCTCAGCGATATATTCACGACGGAAACCATTTACCCATTTATTCTCTATGGCTTCTCAAACCTCATGTGCGACAGTCGTGGCTCATGTCTCTCAACATTATTTTATATAAAGTATTGTCATTCAAAACAATATATTCTGAGCTCTGACTCTAATCTTACTTTTTGTTGATAGCATTCATACAATTCTCAGTCGACTTTGAAACAGATCCAAATGTTGATCCAAATTGTGATGAATACATTGGAGGCTCAATTTCATAGGTGTCGTCCACTCAACGAACGAATGCAAAGTCCCATACCTTCCCGTTCTAGAGGTTAGTCATTATAAGACATACCACTCTTCTAATGATAATTTAATTAAATGTCGATTTGTTTACAGATTTAAGTACAGTATCAGTAGATTTGGAACAAATCCAAGAACAGGAACAAAGTCTTGACTCTCAGGCAGAAGACAGTGAGATATTCGTCTCTCAGCCCAATGAGACGGTCAGTGCTTTTTCTAGTGATGCCGACGATGAGGACAAAGAAATTGAGACAATAGTCGAGTCCGCAAAAGTCAAAGTCCCAGATATCTTAAGTGAGAACAAGACTAATGTTTTGAATATCGAAACTGAAGAGAAAACAGATATCATTTCAAAACCAAATATTGTTTTCGATGAGAAACCAGAGCTTAAGTCGAATGAATCGAATGCCAATAAATTAGAGCTTATTTTACCGAATAATTCCGAAAAGAGTGAAAATATCGCCGAAATTAGTGATGAAAATCAAGAAAAGGTTATCTCAGAGAAACCTCCATATCATCCGCCAGTTCAGAGAGTTAGCAGACAATTATCACCGAAACTGAACAGACCTAAAATACAAAGAATGGAAGCAATAGAGGGTTCACTTAAAATAAAAAGAGGAAGAAAAGACTCGAAAGAATCAAATGAGAGACAAATAAAGCCAAAAGAACCCGAAATTCTTAGCCATAATTCTCTGACCCGTATCGGGAGTGCAGATGAAAAACCGGCGACTATTGAAAACGTTCACAAAGTGTTAAGAAATACAAACAGTAGTGACAGCGCACAAACAAAGGCCTCAAAGTCAACCTGGACTATTGAAATACACTCTCCCGTTAAACTGCAGCCAATTTTGCCAATAAAACCTCCGCAGGAAAGACTTCTTCCGATTGGAATCAATACAAAAGAATTGAGAAACAAAGAAATGAGAGAAGACTTTCATTACGATAGACTTTATTCCTCCGAATACGACAAAAGCGTTCAGACGTACAAATCTGTCGTTTCTAATGAGGGCGAAATACAATATCCCGTTTGTGAGCGACTGCTCCCAATCGGACCGACCCCTCCTTTTGCCCGCAAAGAAGCGATTTCCATCTCACCTATGATTCAACCAAAACGGTCAGCAATTCTTCAGACACCTGTCCTTAAAGACGAAATAAATGTTTCTAAAGGAGAGGCATCAGTGATGACAACTGTCAGCAATACAAGTGCTTCAGTTCCTTCCAGTGCAACGATATATGCAATGACCACAACTCCAAACCAAATAACTTCAAACAAAAGCCCATTAACTCCGCGCGACTCCATTGATAACATAGAAGCGGTCAAAACTTTTGGCCAAAAGCCTCCCAACTCTCCGATTATGATAGGAGTGGCGAAAGTGGTTAAAGCAAGTGATTCACTCGACTCAAACAGTTCCCCCAAAAAAGAAAGTATTCCTAAAATCAATTCCAATCTCACAAAAAGAGACTCAAAAGACATCAAAGATATAAAAGACGTAAAAATCGAATTAAATGAACCAAAAGAAGAGTTTCTCGAAAAAGTTGTAATCGAAATGTCTTCTGTTAAGCCAAACACCGGAACTGACAAACCGGAAGAAACTCCAACACAAACTCATTCACCAAATATCACATCAAATACAACAGTAAACGAACAAAAGCCTGTGCGACAACACTATCGTCAGAGAAAGGGCAGGAAAATAGGTTCGACAGCCAGTGATTTGCAGCGATCTATAGAAGGCAGAGGAGTTGCAGACAAAGTCTCGCGAAGAACCGGGCGATCAATACCAACAAAACGAAGCTCACAGTCGACCACCAATACTGCTCACTCACCAGAAGACATAGTCCACGAACGTTGTTCTCGTTGTGGTAATGTTTTGGAACAGTATTCTGAAGAAGAGATCGGAATGTGTATAATAATATTAGGGACATACGTTCACCGGGAGCCAAGTCTCGCGGCTCCTATTCTGCCGGAAGTGCTCAAATTGGTCTCAAAGTTCGCGGGTCTCACAGTATTTCAGTGGCAAAATGAGAGGTGATTTATATCAAAACATTTGAATCAATACATACCTGATTATAGGCCTATGTTTTCAAATATCAGAAAATCAGAGCTTTTTCTTAAGTTTTCTAAAAAACAATAATTTATTGAAAAACAATTGAAACTCGAATTTAAAATATATCTATAGATAAGGTATAGATTAAGGTATGCATCAAATGATTTCTCACATAAAAACTCAACTCAAATGCTCAGCACTTTTTCAGTAGAATTTTTTTGCGATTATATCTGTTTTAAAGGCTATTCATCACAGAATCTGATGGTTTGTCTCTTGTCTTAAGAGTAGAGATAAAGGAATTCTCGGAATTTTGAGTCTATTTTTCTGAAAAATTCAACATTTGATGCGTTTTATAGTCTTTTGTCAAAAAGTTTAATGTATTTTGTTTTTTGCGATTCTCTTAGTAATACTCATTTGCCCGGAAGTACTGCATCTATTGCTCGACAATTCATTCGATGCACTTTACATCAATTGGCACCGAATGGGATATTCAAACAACTATTTTATGCACACTTTGCCAGTGAGTTAACTGTTTATCTTTGAGCACAAACTCATGGCTAACATATCTCTTAAATTTGTTCCTTTTCTGAATCGAATCAATCAAAAATCAATCAGATCCAGGATTTTTCAAAAGTATAACTCTAGCGCTGTCTGACTTCGTTGATCTCAATCAGGTCTCTCCTCTGGTAGAGCTCTTTCAAGTAAGATATTTATAAATTACTCTTTAAGTTATTCACTGTTTTTATCACTGGTTTCAATGCATTTGATATATAGTTATAGCGATAGTTATAGCGAGAGATCAATAGTTATTAAAAACAAAATAATCTTTGGTTTCAATAATTTATGAATTCCTTCGATAGGGAAAGAAATCACAATTTTTTCGTATCGAATATAAAATAAAAATTCCTCTCATATTAGAGAAATGTTTTCTTATATAACTTCTAATATATATATTTCTATATAAATATATTTCTTATATATTTTGCAAAAAAAAACTTTTATCTGATCCCAGAATCTGAACGAAAGAAAACATTTGCCACATATATCAGAAATGATGCATATGTTGGGTAATGTCGCCACTTATCTGGAATGCATATCTCTGGAAACTCCATCCCAACAGCCGTGGGCTCTATTTCTGCCACAATTAGAGACATTTCTGCGAAAATTATTGCTTATATTACCGGACGCGGGAGTACTCAACTTAACACCTCTTATGAGGATTATGTTATCGACGCTCAAACTGCCGATCATTAATACATATAAAACAATTGTCGACCCCTTCTCTAAAATTTTAAGCCATACAATACAACAGTCCCCTCTGCTCTACGAACAGCTCTTAGAATTATGCAATCTTTGCTGCAGAAACTTTGTCCGCGAACGGGACAGGTATCTGCTGACTCGGACAGTGGTCTGTGAACTGATTCAAACGATCAAATTCCGAACTCTGATCCCAGACGAGAACCTGATGATGTTAGTGCAGTTCATACTACAGGACGCATCCGGTACTCTCACGCCTTCAGTTATTGTAGAGAATCTCAAAATGAATAACACTCTGGAGATCGAGAACTACAACACCAATGCCTGTGAGTGCGTCCGTCCAAACGTAATGGATTTGCTTGAGTTTGTCACTGATGTGCACACACTCTCCAGAGTGAAGGTATGAAAATTGCTTTTGTCTATAATATGGCACACATTCAGATCAGACCAAAGAAGTGATTCTGTTAGAGGAACAGATTCTTAGACTAAGAAATGTATGCAATAGTGTAGTGACTGCGAGTGTATATCATTTTAATGGTCTCTGACTTTTCCGATGGGAATATTAGGGGAATATTTAATCTATTTTTTCTTTACTTCACTTTTAAGAGTAATTTTTTGGGAACTTCTATACACCTCAATGAAGAAACACTGGGCGGACATCTGAAAGCAGGAATTTCTCAATATTTATCACTGGAAATGACAAAAAATAATGGCAGTGATCACCGAGCAATAACCAAATACCTTCCCTGGCTATACAGCCTTCCATCTCTACAACAAGGGTTTGTTATTTTCACATCTATTGTCTTTCTTTCACTTTTTTCTTATCCGTTCTTTTGATTAAAATCTAAATTTAGTTTCAATTTTGAGTTTTATTTTCTATTTGAGGCAAAACTTTAGTTAAGTCTAGTCTTGAATTCAATTAAATTCATTCTTCAAGTCATCAAAGAATTCAAATTCAAAACCCTTTTAATGAATTCATTTTTGGGAATTCAATTAGCGATCAGTATATGGTTTAGTGGCGACAAAAAACACAATGAAGTCCAAAACTTCTTCTACTTCTGGGAAACTATTTCTGGAAAACAAATTAAGTTTTATATATATTTAGAGCTCTCGGGAGTGAAAAAAGCGTGACTTCGATAAACTGATGAATTTGTTGTTCGCTTTTTCATTGAACTAAAGCACTGAGTCTTTCATTAATGCGTTTTCTTTCTCTTCCTTTACATAAAAGATCTGATAATTAAAGTCTCAAAAAAAGACTAAAAATGCTTTATTCTGTCCGACAGTCCAAAAGAGTTTATCGATTGTGTGGCACACATTCGGTCACTTTCATGGCTATTGTTAGGATCATTACAGCACTCGGCTTTACTCCATAATAGCGCCACATTCCTGTGCCAACCGATTCCATTGGAGGCCAATACACACATAGCAGAGCACATTCAGGTGATTTTGGCCGGTTTTGCTGAACAGTCGAAAGCCTCGGTTCTGCATATGTCCTCATTATTCCATGCGTTCATTCTGTGCCAATTATGGACGATGTATTGCGAGAACATCTCTGGTCAGAATCCTCCCGGAAGTGATCCGTATCATCAGTGCACACTTACTCTATCAGATTTTTGGGCTAAAATAACTCCAGGCGTTCTACAGTTGATCTGTCACTCAAAAGTGGTAAAACCATATAATTATATTCTATGCAGTGATTGAAGAAATGAGTGAAATAATAGTCAATTCACTCAATAATATACTTAACTATTATTTCAAAAAACAATTTGATGTTTGCTTTTACTTATAATATCTTTTATTCCTTTGCTTACACCACTTCTGCACTCCTTCTATCTTTATAAGGAGGGACTCTATCAGGTCAGCCGTCAGCGTCTTATTTAATAGCTTAGTTGACTTAGTTTACAATTTATTCAGTTTCATAGCTCTGATCATATTTTTATGTTTTTCTTTTAATAACATATAAATTGAATACAAGTTTTTCGAGACTTCGAGTCCACTGTTTCTCTCTTATATAATAAGACATTCAGTGGTATCGAAGATATCAAATCATTTAACAAATTCTGTCAATCATTATCTTAATTGTAAATATGTTTTCTTATATCTATCTTTCTCTCAATCCCTGTGCCCGGTGTCTGCCCCCTGTCCTCTGATAGCTGGCGGAGACGGTTAGCTTACATTTCTTGAACTTAATGGAAACGCTGATGGAATGCAACTCAACAATGCTGTCCAGAGTAAGATATGTCACGATTTTCCAGAACACAACACTTCCCAAATGGGTTTTCCTATCCTTAAAACTATACACAGTTTTCAATTAGAAATACATTTTCTTCGCATTTCTTCATATCTAACGAAATGATCGCAAAAATCAAATCAAATATAAATTATTTATTTATTTTCTCTCAGAAATACATTTAAAATATAAGTAATAAAACGATTTTATAGTTTTTATCAATAGTTAGCAAATAAAACATCGATTTATAGCTCAGATATCCTTAAATATTGTTTGAACTATACTTTTATTAACGATATTTTTGTTCTTTTTAAAAGTTCAATCTCTTAATCTGGATCCTAATGTATTATAATCTCATTCTATTATAATTTCATTTTCAGTTACTTCCCCTCTGGACGCCTGTATTCAATAGCTATAAAGGTTAGCATAAAATTCAATTTAAATAACCATATATTAAATACTATATTAAATGCCATATATATTAAAATATATTACATAATATGCAATCAGTTGTTTAATAGTTTAAAAAACAACAACTGATTGAGATTAGTGTTAAAAATAAGTGTGTAGTCAATGAACTTATAAAACATTTTCGAAACTCATTTTCAAAACTCATTTCTCTAAACCAAAGGCCAACTGTCGGGCAATACTCAGATGCGTCTCCAGTCGGTAATCAACTGGAGGTGTCCTCCGCAGACTAGAGACGACGCGGCCATGACATCGAGCACAATGATCCGATGGCTTCATCGAATGCAGGTATTATGTCATTCATATGATTGCCTCCCAATCACTAGTTTAGGGCTCAAATACAGTATAAGTTGTTTTTTCTCGAATGAATCCGAAACTAATAATCCATAAAATCAATAAAGAGTTCATTCAAAGCAAAGAAAATGTTTTATAATGCAAAAAATGATAGAAAAAACTCTTAAGTAAAGCTTTTATGAGCTTTTTATCAGTATTTCATCAAATGATGGAACGGCGGGTAACACAACTCCAACACAACTCCATAACACAAAAGTTGAAAAGAAAACCTTTAATCTAATGGTCGAGTGATTTATATCCATTAGTTGTAATGTGATTTTCAACTGCCATTAGATTACAAGCAATTCTATGATTCATTTGTATTTGTTGTCGACCATTGAGATCAAGTACTGTTTCGATTGAATTTTGATTTTCCTTCCTCTCTGTCTATCTCTTCGTTGTTTTATTTCTCAACAAATTTTTTACTTACTTTTAGTTTAAATCTTTTTCTTTCATTTAATCGAAAACTTTTCTCTCAATTTGAATGAACTCTAAGAGTATACAAGACTTGTAAGATCTAATTCGATAAAATACTATTGAACTTTCAGAAAGAGCTAGAATTGGGTAGAAATGGATTTACCTTTTTATTCAATTCACACGTAAATCACAGGTTTATGTAATATTAAGTGCAGTTTTTGAAGCCTTCAAACTCTGTTTTATAATATTTTGCTATATTTTGCGATATTAGCCGATAATTCACTCAATAGTTATCTGAAAAAAAGATGAAAAAATATTTTCAGTCCTGAAATTCCAAACCCTTTCCCAAATTGAATCTTCAATTGAAAAGAGACCTGAATATAATCATAGGCTTTGACATAGAAGTAAATCTATTCTACACTACAGAACATGAAATTAAAAATATATATAAATAAGGATCAGAGCCTTGACTTTAATTAAGATAGAGTTTCAAAAGCATTTAGATTTAATAGAACTCTATTAGGCTGTGCTTTTTGATGAAACTGTGGCTCAAAGCCGTGCAAAACTATTGATGCCATAAAAGTTGTTTGATATGATAGCCTTTTCTAATTATTTTCAGACCTTTTTCTAATGTTTCACTAAATTAAATGTAATGAATAGTTATGCAGAAAATTGATTGAAAGTTCAGTTAATTAAAGACCAGTTTTAAGAAGACTTTTCTGATAAATGAAACTCAAAATACATTTCTCTTTCATTTGATGAAAGACTTGAAACGCATTCAAACATTGAAATCAAATGAATATTATGTCTGAGAATTGATAGCAATCGATATTAGAGGGTATGAATAGCACAGGACAAAAAAATATGTGTCGGTTCTGACACAAAACAGTTGTACTGGCATTCAGGCATTCCTGCGCTGACAGATGTTTATTGCACTTTAATTACTATAAATCAAAAAACAATTAACCAAAACCGCTACTTATCTGTCATTTTTGTGGAGCTTTATTAACATTGTATTTCAATAAATCAAAAAAATTGTTTCAAACACTAAAACACTTTTATCTCTTTCATTCTCTTTGATTCCTTATAGACAAAAATGAGTCAGATTGAGATGCAGTCGTCGGCCGCCATTCAATTCTATTGTATATAATTAACATCGAATTCAAGAATAAGATATTATTTTCTAATTTTCTTTTCAATTCATTCATTAATTTATTTTCTAATTTAATTGTTTTTCTTCAATTAATTAATCAATTTTTTCCTTTTTTCACGAGAAGTGTGTCATTGGCTTTGATAAGTTATTCTGTGCTTAATTTGTCGGGCATTGCTGTGAGCCTATCATAGCTCTGATCATAGCCCTGATCATAGGTCTGATCAAATAGCCATTGCCGGTAGTTATTAGTAAAAACTACACTTTGAATAATTGTTTAGGAAAAGTCATATAAAAACAAATTGTATATAAAGTTTTAACATTTAACTCGTTATCGAAAGGAATTCCATAAAATCTAATAAATTGTGTAACAATTTTCTCATTTATATAATAATTGTTATTATAATTGTATTATAAAATACTATTAATTATTTGCAGAAAATTTTTGCCAAACGTTTCTAAAACTTATTAAACTGTGAAAGATATAACTCTAACGAACTCTAAGAACAAATAAATTGAATTAAAATCACAGAAAAGTATATTTCTTTCATTCATTTACAGTAATACACAAAAGTTTTTATTGAATAAATTGAAGGATACATTTAATTCAAAAAGAAAATTATCTCATTCTAAATGTACCGGATTATAGTTATGAGACTATTCTGACCTAATGTTTATTTAATGATAAAAATAATGGAAATGGTCAAGATCACTAGTGATCACCTCTGATCACCTCTGATCACTGCTCAACACTATTATGCCAGCATTATATCAACCGTTAAGGAAGGGACAGTCGAGTGAATGGTTTTCGGATGCATGTCATCAATAACTAGAAAACAGACGTCTGTTTTCTATTCTTTATTCAACTTCTATTGGCATTCCTGAGGGACGGGTGGTTTTTGTGCCTGAGTGGTGGTACACCTTGATCATCTCAACGAAAAAATTTGTTGTTCTGTCATATGGTATGAGGGAAAGTCCGTACTTCCTTTGTGGTGGGCTCCACACTCGACATATGCTTGAAATGGTTGGCATCAGTCCTATTCATTGCTATTATATTCGGTATTTTCGGTTCAATTTTCACTAAACTACAGGAAATTATAGGAGTATTGCATATATTCTGTCCTTTTCTGTTAGAAACTTCTTATACACGTTTTTTGTTCACTATTTTGTGAATGTAGGCTAAAAAACTACTTTTCTTTTGGCTTTACTCCACAGCTCAGCACAACACAGGCACAGCACAACACTGGTGTGTGGCTCTACTCTAAAGCTATTGTTATTTTCCTCTCTCTTCTCATTCATTTGCAGTCTTATGCGATACTCACGAGTCTCAGTCGCGTAGACTTACAACTAATTTCTCACAGTTTTGTGTGCATTATCTTAGACTTAATGATCAGATTTTAATGATATTACGAAAATATATTTAAGAATAAATGGTTTCTTTGATTCTGATGACTGATATTCTCATAAGAGATGAACTGATTTAAAGAAATAGTTTGCTTTGTTTGAACTCAAAATACGCCACTGAATGGCAAAATACTTTTATCGTATGGAAACGTTTGTCGACATTGGCAAGGACTGGCAAAGGACTGGCAAGGACGTATGGATGTATTGATAGAAGAACGCACAGGCATAGAGTTGGTCGGCCTCTCACTGTATGCACTCGTCCAGTCTTGTTCCCCTCCCAACAAAAATTAGAGTCTCTTCGAGAAAATACAAATATATTTCTTAATAGAAAAAAATGTTTAAATGTTTTATCACTGATTAAAATCTTTAATTGAGTTTCAATTGAGTGTTAATTAGTTTCGATTGAAATCAATTTAAAATTTATTTTTCTTCAAAAATAATTATAGATTGAATCCGAATAAATTATTGGCGATGCAATTATCAAAACCCATTTCCTAACCCTTTCCCTATGTTTGTGATAACAAATAATTGATTGGATTTAATGCGAAATAATATTCCGATTCAAACAAAAATCTAGTTTTGGTTTTAATTATAAAAAGGCATTGAAATCAAACTGTTGTGCTGTGCGAGTGAGTGTGTGTCTGAGAGAGGATAAGTTGGAGTCAAAATCATTCAAAAGGTAAAACAGGTAAAGAGAATGACACAAACTCTAAGGGGAGAATACATTGACATCGCTGTTATGGTGCGCCTCAAACTCTAAAAATTTATTTGAAGGCAAAGAATTTTAATGCATTTGATTCACATATAAAGCCATTCAATGAGTTTATTATTCGACTCAATTGTGAACTAAAAATAGTAAACAATTTTTTTATTTAATAGAAATGATAGCAAAAGATAATAAAATTTTATGAAAAATAGGAAATAAGTGAAAAAAATAAGCAAAATATTTCCGAAATATCTCTCTGTTTAAGAATAATGGCAGCGAAGATAACGAGCAGAAATAAAGAGGAAAATTAGGTGATATCTATTACAGAGGAAAAAACCACAAACAGTGGAACAACAAAATATTGTTTAGTCTTTATTTTTCGGGAAATTTCGGTAATTTTTAGCACAAAAGCTATGATTTAACGCCAGATATTTGCCGGTGATATCAGGTGTTTGATCAGTGAATGTATTTATATATTAAGATATGTTTTGTTACTTCTTCTCAACTGTTGAACAATTGTTTCGCTATTTTTAAAATTCAAACAAATTTGTTGTTAAACATTAAATTCAAATATAGAAACCTCGGATCAATTAATTATGATTTAGATTAGAATACGATTACTTAATCTTTAAGGGAAAGGGAAGAAAACATTTTCTAATTGTATTTATTTCACAAAAAACAGGAATATATGTATATTTTTCAGACAATATTATAATAATATTGAATTGTATTTTAATTATTTTATGATTAACCTGAAAAACAGGCCAACCTTTAGCACAGAACAACTAATGCGCGCAAATAAATAATTGCTTTAAGGCTTTTCCCGATTAAATATCTAATAAAAGCAAAAGTTTTTTCTTCTCTCAATTCAAAACTTCATAGATAACAACAATTTAAGTAATTTCTCATAATTTATATCTTTTACATTTTGCTCATATTTTGCTCCTTTTCGTGTCTATCAAACAATCGATGGAATTAAGGCAACAAATAATTGGCTAAATATAATCACTCATAAAATGTATGAAACATTCATTGAAGGGATGAGTATTGCAAATACGGTTAGATATGATGTGCTCTGCATTCTCTCACTTCTATCCAAACAAGTAATCGCTTCTTATTTTTTCTTCTTTGAGCTTATGGTGAGGTCATTGACTTCTTCTTTATTATAAAATCCTAGCGGTCAGTCATACATTATGTTTGAATAGCAAAGGGATGTGCGATTGGTTTTAGATATTTAGCACACATTTCAATGTCAATTACATCGCAAATAAATTTCAGATCAATCGGATTAATGGGTATTTCTATTCTAATGTCATTCCTTAACAACTGGAAGGAAACCCTAATTTAATTATTTCAGATCTAAAGTAACAAAACATTATATAAAAACTACAGGAATTGCATTCACATTAAGAGAATAGTTATTCAGAGGGGTTTGGGATATAAAATTGTTTCCCAATGAGGACAGTAAGCGATTTACAAAAAAGTATTCACAAAAAGTTTGTTTCAGAAAAAAAAATCTTTTCTGTCAATGAAAAGCAAAAACCAATTTATTAAATGAATGTAACGATTGATTGCCTTATTTCATGAAAAATGAGTCAAATCCTGGAAACTTATTTTACGGCTTTTTATTCCTCAGAAAAAAACTTAAATATATTTTTAGAAAATTGTTTAAACTTTCGCTACTTTTTTGTCCTGAGTTTTGAGTTTTGTTTTGCAAATCAAACAAAAATTAGGAATTTTTCTCAAACATTATGTAAATGACACTCAATTTTCCATCGCTTTAAGTATTGCCTCTTTTTCCTCGGCTTAACTTTTGAAATGATCATTAATATTTTATTTTACAGCAAATATTTTCCTTGTTATTTATCAGTTTTTGCCAGAAAAAAAAGAAGTGAAAATCTGGAAAATTCAAATGAGTCAGTCATTTGAAAATTTATTAGTATTGCTGTTGAATGTTAGCAATCAATTAATTTTATTATATCATCACAAAACTGATGCCATAAACTAGAGAAAAGCCATTGACGGCAATCCATTCCTCTCATATCAGACCGAATATTATATTATATTTTAGATAACATTTAACGAAACGACAAAACATAATAAATATTAAATATTTTGTTACAAAATATGAATTATTGTCTGAAAAAGTGTTAATAAAGAGAATGGTTTGCATAAAATCCAATCAAATGTTTGATTCTGTTTTGCAATTAATTACTCTCTGAATATGGCTTTGAATTACAGAAACATTAAGATATTATTTATTGAAAAACGACACAAATGTTGAAAAACTATATCATTTAGGAAATGAAATGAGAGACTTATGATACACATCAGAGATAATGGCTTCAAATTATTATTTCCAGAATGAGATGAAATGCCAGAACTCGTCCCTTACCTACCATTCCATTGCATTCTTTAGTATTGCTTTTTAAGGACAAACTATTTAATAAGAAAATAATCATTAAATGCAAACGAATTTTATAATAAATCTTTAAATTATTATTATATTTATCCCAAAGTATAAGCCTATCAAACAAATTGATTGTAACGAATGGGTTGGGTTTGTAGTGGTTTTTTGTTGTACTCTTATGTAATTCTTTTATGAAGTGCACCAGAATTCAAACTCTGATTGCTATTCATACTTCTGGTTATACTCCTGGTTATGCCCATTAAAATGACTTCCCTGTGCACTGACAACAATCCTCGCCAACAGATAAACAACAAAATGTATTTTTATCCCGAATCGGATCCGAATTAATTCAATAAAAAAAGTGGAACAATCAATAACTTAAACTTTAAGTTCACACAAATATATTCTCAAATTCCAATCCTAACCATCAATTGAGTAGTTTATCAAAAGGGGTAGAAAAAATTAAGTTAACCAGCAATAGCAACAGCAATAGCAACAAAACAGCAACAAATAAATACAGAAAATAATCCCAATTTAAGAAACGTCTTATTATTCTCATTGGAATTCTTATGCAAATTAGTGGTCATCACTGAACTGAAGAATTCCTTCTTCTTCTTTGAGAAGAAATCTTTTGACAATCACTTAATATAATGAATGAGAAAATCCTACTTAACGTCTGTTTGGGCTTATCTTCCGAATAATTAATTGACTGAACGAAAGTTGGCTTTATTTTCATCAATAAAACATTTTTCACAATAATCTGCAAATAATTTGAGTGAAAAACTGTCTGAACATAAAATATAATAGGATTTAAACGAAAATTTCATTTTACCAGAGATTAGATAACTCAGGCCTTTAAACCACTGACAGAAAGGCTTTACTCAATTTTCTTTTGATAAAAATGTATTTAATAAACAATTAAAATCGGTTTTCAAATAATTCTCCACAGATTTGAAGGGAAAGGAAATAAAAAGTAATAAAAAGTAGAACTTTATTTGATTAGAAAAAAACAACTTTTGCCTGAAAAGAGAGCTAAAAAGCATATCAACAAAAATGTAACGAAAATTAATTCAATTTAATTAAAAACCAAATGAAATATAAATTTAATATTTATTTAAATTTCTCTATAATGGAGAGGAAACGAGTCTAAAGTCAAGTTATGGAAGAGAGTGAAGAGAAATAAAAAGTTTTTATTCAAATGCAAAGTCATAGCCATAGCAGAGCACAAGCATAGCCTCTCATACCAGCGATCGTCAAATGAATAAAAAGCAAAGAAAGAGAGAAGAAATCCAATGAAATGCAATCAAACGCTGAAAAAGATTTTTATTTTAGTGCTTAATAGCGTTCCTGTGCTATGAGTCCATACCATTGAATAGCATTGGATAAGCATTGGTTGCATTGGATATCACAGAAGGGTATTCATGGTATACATTGGGTATACATTGGTTGCATTGGTTGCCATTATATCGCGAAAACTTGAAATTCTTGTTTTGACTCAAAAGCCTTCTCTTGAAGGGAGAGATAGACTCACAGAGAAAGAGAGAGAACTTTTGCAAAGCATTTGGATTTGTGGCAAAAGACCTGAAGAATGTCATAAAAGTTGTGCTCAAACTTTTGGATTGAGTGTAGTGTGGATTGTGTTGTGTGTGAGAGATGCCAATGGACTGCTGGTGCAGTGTGACCAACACCACCACCACCGTGAGGGTCATTATTTCAAAATACATTGTCTCTGGACACAAATGCCAACTACTTTACGCCTAATTATCCCAAATAAATGTCTTTTAATTATTATTGTTTAAAATAATGGCTTCAAAACTGATTTGAATAACAGTTATAATAATTTTCAGGTCTTTTGTGTTGTGTTTTGTTTTCCATTGGATTTCAACAAAAAGTATTTATTATTATTGTTTTGGTTTCATATTTAATGCCATTTAATCCCATTATTATTATTATTAAAGTATTGACAACACATTCAACAAATAAATTAAATGAAAATAATGTGAAATAATTGTGATTTACATTAAATACCATTTAATAAACAAATAATAATAATAATGAGTGTAACCAATGAGTCGCGCATCAGATCGTGGTTTCAGTTCACGAGTAAGTCTTCAGCCAATAGTACGGCCAACAGTTCCATCGCTGCCAACAATAACAACAACACCAACAATGGCTCCAACGCTGGAAATGGATTTAATGGCAGACAAACCGATGACGAGAGCACTACCACTAAAGATCAGGCAGACATTCCGTCCGCTCAGCCGCAGACCACTCAGACTACTAGCAGTTCCAACACATTACTCGAACGAGTGACCAGTTTTAGGAGATCTCTGGGCAAAGCGCAGAACAAGAAGAATAAGATTAGGTATTTGTGGCTCTGATTGTAGTTATGGTTGTTTTGCCGACATTTGTCTCAATCCTTTTGTTTGTCAAAATCTTTTGTTTAGTTTTGAGGAAAACTCTTAAATAAAATATTTGACGGATTGAGTCATGAGTGACACCAAAGACATTAATTCCCTCTTTTTCTCTGTTTTTGTCTCATATTTCCAAATGTTTGGCAAAAGTTCTTTGTTTTAATCAATGTTTAGGTTTTGTTTTTCCGCAAACTATTTGACACAAAACCAGTGTTTGACTGTTTTTCAAGTGTTGTCTCAATGAGTCCAAAGTCCCAATCAATTGATCACTTTATTAAGTCTTTATCAAAGCCTGTGTTTTAGTGTTTTATTCACTAATCATTAGTTTTTTGATGTTTTTTAAGTCTTATTTAATGTAATTCAATATTAAACACTCAAAGCCGTGAAAATCAGTTGCTATGAGTGCTATATATGACTCAAATTCATTAAATTCATTACTCATTTGCCATATCATTGCAATCATTGCCAACGACTTCAATGTTAAGATATTTATTGTTTGCAATGTCTGTCAAAACCATAATTTCATAACTTATCCAAACATTTGATGAAATGATCTAAAAGTATATGAAAGTCAGCGAAAACATTAACAATGCTTTTGTTACGTCCCCTTCGCTTGACTGGTGCTGAGCGACTGTTCTACCTTTGCTCTACTCCTGGCATTAGATCCCAATTATTTTATTCACTTTTATGTGTAATTTAATTCAAATCAGAGACAAAACTGTCGATAAGTTTTATCTTTTAATTCTTACAATTGTTTTATCAGTGAATTAAATGCATAAATATTTTTCACTCGAAATTATACTCCAATAGATTCTAAGAGTCAATAGTCCGGTGCGATAATCAGTTCTCAAATTAATGCAATCGACGAGAAAAACATCTCCGATAACAGTTAAACGCTAAACAAATGCCTAATAATAATAATAATAATGAAATTAAAGCTAAACTAATGACGAGATTATAATATGTATTACAAATGGGTTTCGAATGGCATACAAATGAAGAGATCTATTAACACAACATTTAAAATACTATTGAATACAATATTCTCTTATTATTTGCTATTATTTTGCAAATTACTGCTCACTCTCTGACAATAACAGACTACTAATGGGAATCTCCTAACAGTTATTCTGTTCCCAAATCGCGTATTGTATTACAGATCAGATTATCATTTGGTCTAAACTACTCTTAAACTAATATTTAAATTCGAGCAATATTTCATCGCACAGACTAATATGCTGTGCTTCAAATGCAGATCCTCACAAACAATGGGCACAACATTTAATACAGTATTTTGTTTTTGATATGTAGGACAACGAGAAAGTAGTGCTAAACTACTTAACGGCTAAACTAAGGATTTTTTATGCATGAGTCTCGTTGTGTGAGCACAACCCTGTCCTCTCAAATCTGTGTTTCATTAGACTGACCGAAGAATTTCCAGAATTCAATTCTAATTCGGATTTTCCTCTAATTATAGGGCAAACTCTGTTAAGGGACTAACATCTGGTGCTGTCGAACAGCAGAGCATAGCTAAGAGCAAAAATAGTTGTACGCGAAAGTCGTCGTCTCCGACATCGACATCAGTGGCAACAAGTGGTGTCTCTACTATAGCCGGTGCCAACTGTGATGACGACGAGATCTACGGCTTTACGAGCGCTAACTTTGGTTAGTATTGAACTGTTTTTCACTTAAAACAATCCATTTATGAATAATTGGGTGAAAAATATGGCCATTTGTTGTTCAAAATAGTCTTTTATTTGTGGAAAAAATCAACAAAAGTGGTCGTATTTGTCACTGATTTGCTTATCTCTAATTAATGGAAGCATTTAATGGAAATAAACAAAAATTAATTGATTTTTATTCTTGTTTTTTTGGCCATCAATACACTCATACACTTCAATACCTTGCAATACATGCCATCGATTGCAAACTTTTCTTATTATTTGGGATTTTATTGACGTTTTGGCGAATATGACGTTAGATTCAAGTAATAACAGTACTCGAAGGCAACTAAAATCAAGTTTACAGACATCCAGTGCTTCCAATGCGCCCAACGCTTCCATTGCGCCCAATATTAATGTCTATGAGTCAGAGACTAACAAATCAGGTCGAGTCAGGAATGAGGAGAGGGATGAGAGTCATGCCATCACAACCAACTCTAACACTACAAGTTTTAAAGGCTTATCGCAAGACTCTCCCGAATGGCTTAAAGCGGACAAAGAGTTCTCGTTTTATAACCAACAAAATCAACAAACCTTTGAAACCCGCGAATCCATTCAGAGCCGACTCTATTACTACAAACAACAGTACTTTCACGACTCAGACATTAATTTAAGACATTCCTCAACACAGCACCTCTCATGGGTCGGTCCCATCACCAATGATACCGACGATATCGACAGAATTTATGAGAATATGAGGGGATTATCGTCAGCACTGGCCAGTGCTCAGCAAAGGCACCAAAACCATAGGAATGCCAATAATAATGTTTACGCAAATAGTGTTAACAATTCGAGTGATAACAACAATATTGTAAACAATAATAATCGCAAACTAACAAAAGACAGCGGATATGAGTCGGCCTCCGCATCCATTTCCAATTGGAATCAACAGCAGGCCATCAATGCTAACAATAGTAATGCATTTCCTAATAACTACTTTCATTCCCGTTCCGATTCAAACGCCTCTTCTGTGTCGACCGGCGGTAGTTTGAGTCCACGAACTGCTGTCAACAAAAGGTATTTCCATTTTTAATAATTATTTAATTCTTTGGATTTAATTATTATTCTGTGCTTTCAGTGCATATCAATATTGTGATCAGTGGTCGGCCGCCAAATCCACATCTAATCTTCCACTTCAAGTCCAAGTCAGTGGAAATCGTCGATCAAGTCTGACCGGTTCGACACATCATTATCCAGAGAGCAGAGCATCGACAGGAATGCCAGTACTGCCCGCAAAGTCAGTGCCCGGAAATCTCGACAGAGATTCGGACGAAAATATAGTGAAAAAGAGATCTCATAACCGGAATAATCCGACGCCGTCTTCAGTTTATAGTCTTCTGGCGTCAAAATCTGGATTCGATTTCGCACCACATCTCAAGTCTTCGCGTAAATCTTGTGGACCAGCCTTTGGTGACAACCAATTCGCTAAATATAACGAAAGATTTTTACCGAAAAAACTTGATTCAAACGGTTCTCAACTCTGGAAGTCTCGTGAAAAAAGTCTAATCGCTTCTTATGGAGGCGACCATCGATACGAAGCAGATGAGTCACCCCCTCCCACACCTCCAGTCAGAGATTCCAGTTTATCCTCTAATCGAAAGTTCAATACCGAAGTCCCGGAAATCGAGAATCAAAACAAATTAATGGCCGACCCTTCAGCGAAGGGACCGACCGATTGCGGCCACTATTATAAGAATAATAATTCGCGTTATTATATGAAAAGTTATTCTGAGAGTCGGGTCAGTCATATCGGGTGCTCTAAAAGTCTAATTAATCTTCGGTCGAAATACGAGGAAAGTTCTGATTTGAAACAATTCAGTCAAACCTATCCACTGCTTCCCGAAACCGAATTCAATGAAAAGCCATTGACTGAGTCCTGGTCTTGTGATCAATCGGTTACCTCAGGAGTCACTTCTTTGGTTACGACATCTGATTACTTCACTGCCTCCTCTTCAGTGATCACTCACTCGCCTTCTTTGTCATCGTTGAGCACAAACGCAACGAACACCACTTATAACAACAGTAGGAACAGTATCTCATCGACGGGCAGCTCATCACAAATCGCCAAAAGCTCTAAAGTGGTTCAACCGAAGCGGGAGTCGGCGAGTGTTCTCTATTCAGACAAATCTGGTTCTCCGTCCAGTAGTGCCACTGCCTTCAAATCTGAAGTTCCTCCGCCACCGCCTCCGAAGCTCAATATGGGAACCGCTATACCTAACGATAGGAATAACTCAGTGAAAACTGCTTCCACCTGTTCTACGATGAAAATGGTCTCCAATTCTCAGAGCATCGAAACCTCAAAATCTCAGCGAACTTCTGATCCAGAAATCAAAGCCATTCAGAAGAGGGCTGTCTATCAGTTCTACTTAAAGCAAAAACAAAAAGAAAAACAAGAAAACAGTACTAATAGTAATAATACTAATAATAGTAACAATAATCTCAACGGCAATCCATCGATCACTCCGACCACAACAACCGCACCGGAAGACAGTAGTCAGGTATGGGTTTGAAAACTATTGCATTAATATCTGTATTGTGTCTTAAAAAGCGATTTTGCGCTCAAAAACTACTTTTATATGTTGTCTGAGATTATGGTCGAGTGACTCGAGTCAAGTATCTGTCCCTATCTCTGACATTTGTCGATAGAATTGAGTCTTAGATAAGATCTACAGGTTTTGCACAATGGATTAGCTTCTGTGCTGAGCTTCTGAGTGATGGTAAATGTCAAGAGTCAGTAGTCGTATCGCATTTCACGCAATAATCGAGTTTTCATTTGAATTAGTTTTTGTCAGAAATATTAGTCAATTCTGAAAACATTGTCATTAGTTTTGAGTATTCATTCAACACAAGCACTGAATAGAGACTTATATTCATATAATAATAACACAGAGAGAAGTGAATCATTGATTTCCGATACTTATAGTTAGCTCTTTCATAGCCCTTTCATTGCCTTTTCCATAGCGTGTAGTTTTGGAGTTTCACTGATAACAACCCATTAGTGTTATGTCTTATGGCTTAAACAATAATGTAATGTAATTTCAATTGATTTTAGACTCGATTTTTCACCCAATCCTTAATTTTAGGTTTTCTTTGCACTAAAAACCAGTAGTTGTCAGACATTTCCATTAATGTTAGAGAAGGAGAGCCGACGACAAAAAAAACTACTTTTTGTTCAGTCGATAGTTTTTGCTGTCAAGAGTGGAACAGAAACAAAATATTAGATGTATTGCTGTCTCATTCTTCGATCCATTGGTCGCCACTTATTCTGTGTCCAAACAGTAATATTCACTCAAATATCGGAATTAGATTCGAAGCAATAGTTTGATGAGAGGACAGGTCCGGAAAGTATCCCATAGGATAGCATTAATTCGAAGATTGATAGATGTGTTACTGACTTGTGCGCAGTCGACTCGACGGCTGTGCTCTACCCTCTCAGAGTTTGGGTAGAGATAGTGTGTCGAAGTTTTTCGACAAAACCAAAGCACACAATAGGAAAGTCTACTTATTATATGCCTTTACTTCACTCTATTTGAAGCTCACATTAAAGATGTTTTCTATCAAATGCTGTTCGAAGTGTCGGTTCTATCGGTTCGATAAATGCTATGCTTTTGGATCTGTTCACTCACTTACCAATAAAGAAGTCCTATTTTTGGCTCATTCGCCAAATATCAGTACATCTCTATCAGCACTGCTTTCAGTCTGAAGGGTGTCATCACTTGTTTTAATGTTTAATTGAAATTCATTCAAAAGAATGTAAAAGTTTGTTCTCTTCTCTCTTCTGAAAGCTGTTCCGGTTTTGCAGTTCTCTTAACTTGTTATCTGATTCTGAAATCTTTTCTAAATTAAAACTCAATCACTGTTTGAGATAAGTGTTGGAAATGATTCCGTATTTTATAATTGCGTTTACCTTCGGCTGGTTTTTCTATTGGATTTGGTATAACACAACTAATAATAAAGATTTAGACTCTATTCACGCTTCCACTCGCCCTCAGGTCAGAATACAAACGCCTTTTCACCACTACTTTTATTACTTCCAGACTTTGGATTTGACTTCAAATTGAATTTTCTCTTCTCTTTTGAATTTAATACCAATTTATTTATGACTCCCAAATACTCCCACACAACACAACACCAGACATAACATTAACTTCTTTATCGAAGCGGCACTTCTTTTGACAGTTTTTGTCGTTTCACTTGATTTCCATATTTTTATATTTAATTTGATTTTATTCTCAAAGTATTAGACAATAAATTCACAGATAAGGGGACAGACATATCAGATAATAACCTATATATCTATTATTAGGTGCCTTCGCGTAAAGTCCATTTGATTCTTCACGAGAACATCTATGAGAACAGTAGTGCTCAATGCGTGTCTACACCACCCCTACCATCGCCACCACTTCCGCCTCCGCCACAAACAACTGTGGCTGACATTGAGTATGTGGTACCAGATCTGCCTCTACCACCGCCACCGTTAGTACACGAGTATCAGTCTGAGGGCTCTATAAACAGGAGTCATCCGATTGACATCTGTGGTGTCTATTATGTGTCAAAAGGCCAACAAACTGGACGATCGCCTTCACCACCGAAGGCGCCGTCTCCTTCAGCCCGTCCTCGAACTGATGTGGTGTCGCAAAAGTCAGAGATTGCGACGCAAACAACTGATACTTTGCACAGAAAGAGTGGCAGCGGTGGCAGTGCGTCACCAAAAGAGATGAAACAACAGACGGATCCGTCGCTAGAATTAAATGAAACTATGAATCAAAAGCCAAACGAAGTGCCAACGAATACAACAACTCTGACAACAAATAGCGAACAGAGCTCTGACTTGAGCTCCGACTATAAATCAATAGAAAGTGTAGAGAGAGTGGAGACAGTGGTTCCCTGGGCTTACTCTAAGTTATGGCCTAATGAGAAATGTGCGAAAACAAGTCATTACGAGAGCGACAACAGCCATATATCAGCACAAAACTCGTCGCCTATCGGTTTGGCCAACACTTTCATTGTTGATACCGGTGTTGAACTCAATAATGAAGACTTATTGACCAATAAATCGGAGCTAATCTCACGTCTCAGCAGAAAACTGGATGTTCTTCGCTCTGAAGAGATGGCTTTGACTCAAGACATCGATTCGAATGAAATGTTAGGACAACAGCTCAGGAATAAACTCAAAACAATGGGTCTGACATCACAGGAGTCTGAGAAAATCAATTTGCATTTCGATGAGACCGAGAAAGTGACGCGACTTCTGCTCTCGATTAGCGCTCGGCTCCAACTCATCGAAACACAAATCAAAGAAAAAAGTCATCAAAACTGTTCGTCCAATGAATGCAATGAAAGCAATGAACGCAAACACAACTCAACGATCAATTCAATGGGTTTTGAGTCAACACAACTGAAAGTCATTCAAAATAATGATTTACAACAGATTAGAGACAAACAAACCGCCTATTCTTCGACTAATTCTTCTGATGAAATCCAGTCATTAGTGTCAAAACGGAAGAAACTCTTACAACAGTTAGAGGAGGCCCTACAGCTCAGAGTCAGTATCGATCAAAGAAATCAATTAATTGACGACAAAATCATTAAAAAGTATTTCAAAAATAGAGAACAGAATTCAAATTCAAATGAATTCTTAGAATTTATTAAACTTAAATCCAAACTAATTGTAGACATACGTGAGGTTAGGGATCAAATAGAGTTAAAAGAGAAGCAAATGTTCGCTCTTCAGACAAATTCATAGACCATTTCCACAATCAAACCATAAAACTATTCCTAATATAAGATATAAATTAAAATAAAATGTTTTTTAATTTAAAAAAACATTTATTTAAAACATTTGACTATTTTTTATGATTTCGATTAAGTTTTCTCTCTTTTTATATAATTATTAATAAAATAATTGCTTTTTATTTAATTTATAATAATATCTATTTTAGTGCCAATTATTTCATTACATTATTATTATTATTTAAAAATCCTTTTAATTCTTATATAATATAAAAACACACAAAAAGCTATTGAAAAACAAAATGAAAAATCAGTTCACTTTTGAATTATAACTTATTTTATGATTTTTTGAAATAAAAATTTATTTAATTAGAAATTGATTTCAATTTCTTTCGTCATTTCGTTTGAATTGTATCTGAAATTCAGGCAAAAAAAGCGATGCGTTTCCTCAGAAGGCGTTCCGTAATTGCAATTGATTTGTATTTATGAGGACTCGTATAATAGGAGGACTCCTTTCTGTATAATATTCTGTGTTTTATTCACTTTTATTCAATAATCCAATAGACTATTAGAGCCACCGTTTCTTCGAGGCTTGAATTGCATTAATTCTCTTCTTTTTTAATCTAAATATTAATAATTGATTTGAATATAAGTTATGAATATTAATAATATTTTTTTCCTGAATTATAAGTGAATTGAATTTAATTTGTTTTTAATTTCAAATAATTTTTGAGAAATATTTTATTGAATTTCTTTAAAATGATTGATAGATAAGAATATGAATTAATTCTAGTTTTCAATTATAATTGCATTCATTTCTTTGAATTATTATTAAAAAGTAATTATATTTATAGAAACTCTTATAATAGTCAGGAATTGAGTGGAAAGCCATAAGAAATACAATCGATTTGAAAGCGAATCGAAAATAAAATTTCCGAAAATAACTGATTTTGTGTTTAACTTCAGTTCAGATATTTTATTGTCCGCAGAATTGTTGCGCTCAGAGACCAGTTATGATGAATGGCAGAGCAATTCAGAGCTCTTTTAGTGTTATTTCCTATAATTCATTTGTTTGTTATGTTATTCAGTAATTCATTTTAATCCTGAATTTAACGGCTTTCAGATGAACTCCACTTCCAATGAGAGCCAAAACCGACAGTTATTTTTGTTTTTGAAATTAATGTCGATTTGAATAACAAAATAACAAATAATTCGATTTAGTCTTCGCTTCAAATCAAATATAAGTATAGTTTTTGTCTTTATTTCGATGCCTTTCCAATGGTTTCCATTAAAATTGCCTTTTGATGGCACACACCTTCTCTTTCTCCTCTGTGGGGTTCCCCCACCTCCCGAGTTGAAGGAAGAGAGTCCACAAAAACTCATTTTCAACTTCAGAGGACTAATATTTTTTTGGGACAGACGTCACACAGAATGCAATTAAACAAAACATCTGAAAGTAATAGAAAGCGACCAAAATAGCAATGATTTCTTTTCATATTTGAAATTGACCATGTTCATATGCTCATATTATGTTCATTCTGTTCACTATATGATCATTGTGTTCAATGTTCAACGTTTAATGTTCATCACATTCGGTTTAAATGCAAATCCATGTTATCTATGATTCATATAGAGCTCAGCACTCAATTCTGTCGTTAGTTTCGCTTCAACTCATTGTTATAAGACTTGGAAATGATCTATCAAGTTATGAATGATAATACGAATCAAATATTCATCCATAATAACTATTTCTCATTTATCTCAATCAAAATTCAAAAGTATTTTTACTGTTCAACAATAACTCACATAACAGTCTTCAGACACTCTTTTAGGTATTGTTTGAGTCTATGATGAGGTGGGCGTCGAGTCATCAGTACTGAATAGACATTGAAGCCCAGGTAAGCTCAGGTAAGTTTGGCTCAGATTGGGATAAGTTGGAGGTTAGGCTATCGTCAAAAAAGGAAATAATACAATAAAGTGAATAATTAAGTGAAATCAGCTGTAATTCCCGCAATGAATGCAATGAATTAATTCAAAGAAACTTTGATGCGATTAAAAGTACTTAACCCAGAAGTGGAGTTCCCTTTGAAATTCATATGTAAATTACCTTTGAATGTGTCTTCAATGGGAGAGAGAGAGGAAAAAATATATCAATTATTATGTGTTTCTTATTTTTTGGGCTCTTTTTTATATCTCATATCAAATATACGTTTATTGAATAATTCAAACGCCGAGCCGTAGGTGTGATTAACACAACATTTCTTACCTTTCCTTTCGGCTAACGATCTATCGGTGGAAATGATCTGAAAAATTCTTTTGAAAATTAGTCCCAATTCTTGATTTCAAAGCAATCTTTTTTAACTTTTCCTGAATTGTTAATGAAATCAAAAATTTATTTATTTATTTATTTTGGGAGAAAAACCAAAAACCATTTCAAACCATTTGATCACTAATTTATCTAAAATTCTTTTTTAATGACTTTTTCTTCAGAATTTTTATTCCGAAACCGATTTGTAATTAATCTTAAGATTAAGAAATAATTCAAATTCTTATCAAACGTTTTCTAATTCTAAATAATTTGTGGGAAAAAAATAAATATATTATTCGCTATTTATTTTCAAATTTGTGACCAGGGATCACATCTTTCATAAATTTCAAATCGGGGGACCTCTCTCTTGTCGTCTAATCTCTTCGAGGCTTATGAATATCATCGGCGATGGTTGAGTGCTTTAAGAGCCTGATCTTAGTTAGTATCGGCTCATCTGAACTTTTGGTTTTAAAAGGTTTAATCGCCATAAACTCCATCTCAAATAAGGCTATCTGATGGCAAAGGGATTCGCTCACAAATCCATGTGAAATATCGTGATTTAGCTGAGAAATAGCTAGATCAAAAAGGTGTAACTGGCAATTTCAAATCATTACTACACCCTTCTCGACCCTCTTAATCATTGCCTGATAATATCAAAATTCATTTCATTGGAAAAATATCAAAATAGAGTTAATAAGTTTGATTCGACAGAAATAATCATTGAAATAATCACTAAAATAATCACTAAAATAATCATGCTAATCTGATTAATGTTTGAATTTCTGACATAATAATTATTG